>JAQGBV010000097.1:0-51251 GCA_034698685.1 Isotomurus pseudopalustris
TGGTGATGGTGGTGGTGGTGGTGGTGGCGATGAAGTAGCCGCCCGGACGAGCACCACCACAAGCAGACTATCAGTTGTTTCTTGTGTCTTGTACAGAAATCCCTGCTGCTGGCATCTTCTTCACTCTTGTTTTCTCACACACCGAATTCCGGAACACATCTGGACCTTAGTCCACAAGGTAGTCACTTACCCTTTGACCTAGTCAAGGAACAAAGCCCCACCCCCTGCCGACCAAGTCACTCTCCCTGTAACAAACAAGACCGCGACACCGCTTCTCTCTTTCGAGGTGGTTTTGTGTGGGACTCGATCTCATTCATTTGGCTTGCACATATGATTCCCCACTTACCCTCCTACTTACTCGATCAGCCACCATTCATTCCTACTGCCTTAAGGTGCGTGCCACCACCGCCAACATTCTCCTGTACACTTCAAGTTACTCGAATTGTCGAACTGTAGGACAATTATATCGTGTCCTTTCGTAGAAAAACTATCTAGTAAATACTAGTTTTGTGTCGGCGTCTTTTTCAGCACACCGCGCCGCCATTTAATCCTGAGGATAGGCAATTTTGGCGTGAGACACGATTAGTACATAATACACATGGCTACTTTGCATAAATTCATAGTTAAGTTGGAACAGCGTGTCCGAAGGGACGCTGGAAGTCCCATCGCAGTGAGTGTGACCACTGTGGCCTATTAAAGCGAACGTTTTTATTCGCACACATCTCCTCCGCCTCAGCTGATCTTGTGAGGTGTGTGGCTGTGAGTGCTTAAGCTGGTTGGTGCTAAATATTGTTTGTTGCCCTCGTCGTCGGCGTTCCTCACTCTCACTCAGCAGCGTCCTTTGAGTTCCTCCACACTTCTACACAAAACACAAGTACTACAACATGTAGAGTGTAGTTAGTTAGTTCGTTACCAGTCATTAGTGTAGTATACAATATCATGTCGAGATGCGAGTGATTCATTAGGAATTCTTGTTTCTCTCGTTAATTGGTGTGACCCATCTGTGACTGATCCACTGATCACATAGTTGCCTATTAGTACTCCATACATTCCGTAGTTTCCATTCCTCCGCTCACCTGTACTAGCTTAATACATTAGAGATCGTACACACACAAACCACCACAGGTTATCATTTAAACAGCTGGGGTTCACAGCTGTTGCTAGAAGGCGGCCAGTTACCATTTTAGAAATGGTCTGTGCGATCCTCTGATAAGGGACAAATCAATCGCCTGGGAAGGTGTAAACACATTGTTATACATTTCAGAACAACATTTTTGGATTATCAACTCGAATACAAAGACGCTTTCAGTCAAAACCTTGGCTGATATTTTGTGGTTTGCTGACTTTCACCAACTAATATTTGGATCGGAAAACATTAACAATGGAAAACGAGAAAAAGCTACGGCGCGAAATAGCGAATTCTAATGAAAGGAGAAGGATGCAAAGTATAAATGCCGGCTTTGCAGGACTTCGAAATTTGTTGCCAAATAGTGAAGGGGAGAAATTAAGCAAGGTACGTACCCTTTCGTTATCTAATGTTATAACCAGACATGTAGAGTGATACTTTGGTGCTTTACACGTCTGGTTATAACATTTTTACTTTTAATATTATTAATATCTTACCGTTTTAGGCTGCAATTTTGCAACAAACTACGGAATATATTGCGCAGCTGATGCAGGAGAAGCAGAAACTCTTAGGTTATAATAATCAATTAAAAAGAATGATCGCAACGGAACCCGGATCCAGTGGAGGTTCAAGTTACTCATCTCCACAATCTCCAGCGACAGACCCCCCTGTAGTCGTAACGGCAAAAAGACGTAAAACCATGGACGGAGCCCTGGAATCTGCGGACGAAGGAATCGGCAGTATGTCACCGGAACATGTAAGCCACAATAGTGACGAAGTTGCAGAACTTCGAAGAGAAATAATGGAGCTAAGATTGACACTGGACCAAGAAAGAAGACACAGAATAAGTCTAGAGGAACATATTAGCATCCTTCAACAACAGAAGCACATGTATCCTATTAAAATAGAGCCCGAAAGGTAATAGTAGTTTTGGAGAATGGGTATTCTGTGTGTAGTGTGTAGTGGTTTCTGTTCCTTGCACTCCTTATTGTGGTTGCACGTGCTAATAAACAATATCGCAATGCTTAGTACTGCCAAGTCCTTGTGAATGCGAGCACTGGTTTAAGCTTCTTCTTACCTTTCTGTAGAAAAACAACGTAGTTCTTTGGTTATTACAGTTCTTAGTGCATTGCTAATGCAAATGTACAAGAATAAGCTCCCAGTGAATGATGTGTTGAATTAATATTTTGACTGTAGCAGAATCCAGCCTGTGGAAGAGGTTGAAGGGTACCAAAGAGAACCCATGCCTGGAAGAATGATTCAAGAGGAGGCACCCAGGTAACAAAATAGATCAACTATCTTCATTTACTACTATTTTACTGTGCAATTTGTAGATGGTTGGAACGTAGATCTTGCTTTGGGGGATGGAATTACGCGGCAGGCGGAGGCGCAGAAGAGAAATGTATAAATGTATTTCTATTAACAGATGTTATACCATCCGTAACAATCTTGAGACGATTGTGGAAGCAATTCGTCACCTCGAAGGAGATCACTTATTCTCTGACGACAGGAGTGTCAGTTCCTGTACAGGTTCTCCTCCATCTGCCTCGCCAAGAGCGATGGAAGTTTGTTCATCTTCTTCTGGTTCTCCAAATGCTTCGCAAACTTTAGTCGAAGTACCACTTGCTCTCACTGCTACCTTGTCCTCCGCGTCCTGTCAGGCCTTACCACCTGGGACAACTTTCATTGTGGCATCTCCAAGTGGAACTGGAACGACTCCGGTTACGTCTTTGAAGCATCACATGTTAAACTCTGTCTCTCGCACTGTGGAAGTAGTAGAGGAACAACCGATCAATTTAGAATTTCGGCCTGGTCAGTCCAGAAGTCCATCGCCATTTACTAGCCAGGCTTCACCGCCCTCTTCTTCCAGTTCCCATGTTCAACAGCAATTAAGACCTGGAGTAATTGTCGTTAAACACTCTTAAGTACTTCACATATGGGTTCTGTTCTGGTTCTCGGTTCTAGTTTCTGCTAATTCGTTGTCTTTGCCGATACTTCGCTGTTAAAATTCGGCTGATATTTCATTTTCGGGAGTTTCTGTTGATATTTCATTGTGGAGTTTATCTCGTATTTACTATGGGATAGTTGGAGCTGCGTCTTCATTATTAACTTCGCAATTTGATTGGCACGATGTATCAGGTGTCAGCATCTTTGGATGTAATTTCTTGGTTAGAAAGCTTTTCGTCAGGAAACCTGGATTGTATGCCTGATGCATTTTCACGAGATTATTTGTCTACCTTTCATACGGGGAAGCTTCTCAATTCAGTTCAGATTTGATATGTATGATGACTTGTACTATTTGTACCCTAGTTTAATTTCGAAAGGTTGAAACTTCTGTTGTTCCTCTTCCTTGTAGAAGCGTAGTTGCGGTTGAGTTATTTAATTTCGATTTTTAGAATCACTATAACAAATGGAACGGTTAATGTCTACACACATATTCCCGGTTATTTGGACAATTTCTGTACTATACACCTCTTACGCGTGTATCAACGTTACTGAAGCCACGAGCTGTAAAACAATGTCAGAGGTGTTTAATAGATTTAAGTAATTAATATGCAATAAGGTGTACCAAATGTATCTTATTTGTCCATGGAAATGCTACGCGTTTGCTGTTTAAGAAGTTTTATACACTGGCTTAAGCCGACTTATGTATGTATGAACGAATTGCAGACTGTGTGTGTAGTTTCCCATTAGTATGTGGTTTAGTTAGTTATACTGCGATTGCATTTATTTACGCTTTATTACCTATTACCTAACCATATTCTGAGTCTGATGTGCACCAAGATGTTCTTGATTGCAGTACAACTTGAGTGAAATGAAAACAGATTAGACCTAAAACAGAAATTTCAATGCTATTAAGCTGATTCAGCGAGCTCTCTGTTGCGCATAGGGTCCTATCTAGTTTCAAGTGAGTGTGGTTGATTAACTTGACTCAGTTCTGCCATTTGAACAGCATTTTTAAAGAGTTAAGAAATTATTTAAAAAAATTAACTTGTGTCAATTCGATTGAGATTGTGAATGCTATGCAAATGTACTTTTATAGTCTTTACTTCATAGCATATTTATAATTATATTATACTTCCAATTCTGTTCCACACGAATTTTCACTTTGTAGTGTGTGTTCAAATCAAGTATGTTCAAAATTACACAGGAGGATATTTACTACTTCCAATGCTGTTACGAAATCAATCGTTTTTTTAGATTTGATTTCGTTAACAAAGTGAAGTGATGTTAGATATCCGTTATTCTGCCTTTTACATTATCCTTGGGACATGTAAAATTCCGAAAACGGTACCTATCCTCTTGCTTCCACTTAGACACAATTACTTATTGATTCCAATTGCAATAGAGTCCAGTTTGTAAACAAAGGTGAAGATTGATAGATACTCGTTACTCTGATTTTTACATTATCATGTGGATGTGTACGCTTCAGAAAAAGCGACTAACTATCCTCTTACTTCCATTTAAACAAAATCACGGATTCCTTTACATCGGTTACGAATAGTTACGATATTAGTCATGCTTTATATTCGGTTTTGAAAAGAAAAGTGAAGTATTGATAGATATCGTTATTCTGATTTTTACGTTATCCTTTGGAAGTATAAATTTCAGAAAAATTTACTCTGTCTGCCAGAGTTACTGTCCTCAAGTTTGAACCCCTGCTTATCTCAAACCTACCCTTAAATAATTGATAGGCGAATTTAGCTACAATCAGCTAGAAAGGGTCTTATAGTGATAAGAAAGTGTTCAAGCTTGAGGAAATTAACTCTGGCAGAGATAGCAACTAATTGCTTTTCTACCTTGTCTACTGCTTAAATCAGCCTAGTTGCCAGGTAGTAGATGGCGAGAAAGCCAGTGGGTTTAAAAGTTTGAAAATCTTTTCTGTACTCTGTAATTGAGTTTGGCAATAGATTAATCAAGTTTTAAAACAACTTATGCTCGTTTGCCTGTAGAATGAATGCTAAATGTTAGAAGTGTGATACGAAAACCTGTTGATTTCAATATTTCATATTTCTCTTTCTAGAGATGGAAACCTTTAGCGCTAATACGACTCATGTAAAAGTAAACTTGAGTTGTGAGTGACTGAACTAAAAATATGTTAAGGTATTAGTTCAGTTTAAGATTTGTACATGGTAGTTATGGTAGGTCGACACTCATTCCTCACTTCAACGTACTATCTGTTTTGGTTTGGTTCCTTTAAAACAATACGATCCTACCATTTTTATATGTACTTTAGGATTTCTTTGGTAGAACTGATTGAAGATCCATCCTTCTTGGTGAACGGTCAGTGGGATAGTTTCTCATTTCTCTTATTCCTTATTTGACTATGTAAATCAAGTGATGTCACACGAATATGCAATGGGAAATGGGGAATGAGCATTTGGTTGGGTAGAATGGGTCTTTGTTTAATGAAGATCTGTCATGGTCAAATATGCAAGCTTCGAAGTTACTTCATGGCGTATATATTCTTATTCATTTAACTGGCTGGCTAACTCTTTTTCTAGTAGTTATAAGGTCGTAAACGACATCTGATTCGATTTAAACTTGTAGTATGATATGTTTACGGTTAATTTCGGTATCAGGATTCGGAGGTAAAAAATTTTCGGAGAAAGTAACGGTTGAGTCATGCTGCTGCACGACTTGTGGGAACACTTCGTGAGAGATATCGATGAGTGATAGATCCGAAGAAAGCCAATATATGTTTCCATATACCGTGGTTAAATATTGTGTAACTACTTATCATTGTCTTCAGATAGCTGAATAACACTAAGCATTTTATGTTGAATAATCATAAAAATTATATGCGGTCATATTTTCGATGTATGACACGTCTGCCACTGTTTTCAAAGATAGCAATCATGTAGTGTGTAGAGAAACTGAAAGCAACTATTAGCAATTATAGTTGATTGATGCCGTAAGGTACTATCGTTTGTTAACCAAGTTTACGGTGCTCGTCACTGTTAAACATTTTGTATTTGTAAATGACTGAAGGTGCGATGCTAAATATGCACCAAGGTTGCGCCACACAGGACTGATCACAGAAGGAGGTATGAGCATCAAGTACCCGTAAATCTCTGTATAATTAATAATAATTTACTTCTTGTATTCGTTCGTTCGTAATCTTCATGTATGTGTAAGGAAGCGTATTCGAGTTTAATAAATTTCCTACATACTGCCAGCTATCATATTTCATTTTCCATCTGTACGATTTTCTATGTTTACAGCTCACAAGATTCAAGAGTCAAGACCGACACTTAATTCTTCATGATTTGAACTTTGAAGTGTCAAATTTTATTTATCGAGAGTAATCTTTTCTGTCGGTATTTCAAATCCAGACGAACAATACAACTACAACATCAATGTTTGATAATTCACATATAAACTTCCCTCTATGTAGTACTTCAAGTATATCTTCAAGGGATCACAGAATGTGCAGGAATTTAGTCTTACGCCACAATCGCTTATGATTTCTTTGATATTGTGTATCAAACACAGAGCGTTTGCCCAGATCACTGTAAAAACGGTATTTGCAATTGCAATCATCTTACATTTTTGCTTCAGTATTCAAGAATAGGGAAAGTCTTTTCAATACGATTCTGACTCTGGATGTCATACTTGGCACTCTTCCATTGTTCTGCAAAGTTACTTACACCTAAGTTCGGAGTGAATTCCAAGCACCTTTTCAAGAGGTATAAACTATTATTACCCTAACAATAGACATTTGTACATGGATTTCTGACCAGATACTTTGTTAACATAAAGCTCGATGTGCTTTTACCCAGAGGAATTCCATAGATTTCGACGACAAAACACGAAACCTGTACTCCTATGTTATTCAACATAATTTTTGGACACAAATGAAATCGCCTCGTCACTCTATCCTAAACACCACATGAGGAGCTGACCTTTAAAACGTAATATATTATTACGATATTATGAAAATAACTAAAAATTTACTCGAAAACAAAATACGCTTTGACTGACTGACAAGTAAATACTTGCAAAGGTTACACTATGAAATACACGCTTATCTTATCCTTAAACAACTTGCGATGCTAGTAAAAATGACTTAACATGATGTATACGACCGTCTTTATCGAAAGGAAAATAGAAACCCTCATCTGTGCATCGGTTACGCTACGTATCTTATTGTACTTGCTGTAGATGCACAGCATTTGGAGAGCTGTCTTCGGTAGAATGATGTGAGGTTGGTGGTTGGATCGACTGAGGAATAACTAATGATCCATCCCCTGGAATAAAACCGCATTGGGCCATTAATAGTTGTTCTGACACTCTTCGCAACTCCTCTTGCTGCTGAATTATCTGTCTTTGAAGCTCTGCATGCTTCATCAATAGTTGTTCCTGAAGAATGCATTGAGAAGGTGGAACCAGTTGATGCCCTGTACATAAAGAAGAAATACGTGAACAAGCAACTTTTTTAGGGTTTGGATCCTCCTCAAGTTCAAGTATTTTAAATAGGATGTTTACAGGTACCTTGAGGAATGTTATCTGCTTGATTTCCGGCATTCTGGAGTCCACTTGACGTTGAAAGCGTGAACGTTGGATTTTGGTGTAATGGTGAGGAATGGAACGCAGTGATAGGAACAGTCACAGCAGACAGTGGGTGCTGACAGGGTGCACCAACGGTCAGTTGAGGCTGGGAAAATTGAGACATTTGGGGATGAAGGGCTACGGTGACAGTTGTGTTGAGTGATTGGGGACATATCGGCGAGGATGACTCTGAGAATGGAGCGCTGTGTGGAACTCCAAGGGCTTGAGGCTTCTCGGGCTGCAACAGAACAGAATGCGTGGTTGACAACGATGAAACGAATTTAGGAGGCAAGTCCAACTTTCTCATGAAATTCGTTCGTTTAGATCCCACTGAACCGTAGCACATGTTTCCCTACAAATTACACAGCAAAATTTTTCGATACAGATAACCATCTAATGAAACTCGATAAGGAAACATGCATCCGGGAATACTTGGGATCTTTTCAAAATCAGTTGGACACTCTTATATACTATCCAACCTCCTTTCAACTTTACAGGTTCATAAAATATCAAAAGCTCGACTTCAGGAATAGCGTGATATGTCTTAACTGTGAGAACAAGAAACGCTACACTAATCTCTTATGCAGCACCATTTCGTTTGAACTTAAGGTACATTAGATTAAGTACAACTGAGACATTTACATTTG
Organism: Isotomurus pseudopalustris; assembly: GCA_034698685.1. Taxonomy (NCBI): domain Eukaryota; kingdom Metazoa; phylum Arthropoda; class Collembola; order Entomobryomorpha; family Isotomidae; genus Isotomurus; species Isotomurus pseudopalustris. The sequence continues at coordinate 8,326 of JAQGBV010000097.1, forward strand.
TATGCTTGGAAGTTTTTGTTGAAGAAATTCCGTTGTTAGGTTTCTTTTCAAGCTTAGGTTGCTTTGGAAGTGTGGGCCCCAACCGGGGGGAATGAGGAATTATTTCACCTCGAATCTCTTTCATTACGTCTGCATAACTGTAGAAAAGCAAGATGATGATTAGAGACTTTGACAGTAAGACATATGAGATGAGAGCGATTGAAATTGACATTGTACTTTCGTACCTAACTACTCTATGGGTACAAACAATAAATTCGGGTTTAGAGTTCCATTGATGATATGTAATGTAGAATCTCGTCTGGAGCCATATCCATTGTTGACCTTTGGTCAGGAATCGGTAAAAGCATGATGTTCCCTCACCCTTCTGCATCACTGGAATCAAATTAATCAATCCAGCTGTCAGTTAACTTTGCTTAAAGACAAAAAAATGAGTATGCCTTCATTACAAGCTTCATGGCAAGTGGCAACTTTCTCTAAGTCCTCAGCATGATAATAATCGTATCCAGATGTGCCAAGAACTTCAAATGGTAAGTATCCTATGATTGGAGGCGCCCGGTGGTCAAGAAATAGAAACTTCCATTCTAACGAATGACGTGAGGAAAACTCATTTTTGGCTGTGTCTACCACCACCGACATTTCTCTTAAAAGATCAGAATCAATTAATCTGCCCGTGGCGATGAAGACATAGCTACTGGCTGATGAATCATTTGATTCTGAGAATTCTCCTTCACTTTTTTCTGTATTAGTTTCACTACCACCACCTACAAGAGTTTAAAAACGTTATGGCCAACTAATAACCGGTTATGACAGGAAATAGGAGATGTTTGTTGATTAAGCTTACATTCGGATGAGATCCATCTTTTAAAATATCCAACTATTTTGACTAATTGATACTTCTGGTTTTCTTCACTTATTCCAAATCCTCCTAGTTTAAAGTTTAAGATCATTGACACACTGTTCCGTCCTTTATCTTCTGTGGGACTAGAGAGAATATTGTGTACATCTGAACGCTCTTCGGTTGCAATGTACTCAAACAAAGAACCATTTACAAGATCACTCTGAAGAAACAAATATCCCTTATCATCACTAACCACATTAAGAGTTATAGATTTCAAGCTTGCAACTTACGCTTAGATGTCCTAGAAGAGATGTAATGCTCTCAGAAAGGTACAGAATTTTCCCCGTACTTGACAGGACAATTATGAAACCATCCAATGACTGCAATAAAAAAATCTTCATTAGTCCCTCCCATTACACTCTTGGACTTAAACTAAAATATTTAAAATACCTCCATCATTAAATGAGTAAATTCTTCATTGGAAAGAAAGGATGGTTTCCAGTCTTCCTGTGTTTCTTGAACTTGAGACTGAACCGTAAGCTCTTCTCGGTGCAAGTGAATTAAATAATAAACACACAATTATTTACTGCTCCGATGCCATTTTAACTTTGAGTTCAGATGACATACCGTTGTGGGCCTTAAGAAACGCTATAGTTGCTTTTAAAACAGTAGACTTATCCATTTTTCTAGGGGAATTCGAAACCATTGAACAAAGCTCGTTTATAAGAACATTAAACTGATCCCGACGTTTCTTTTCGGACAAGTTTCTCGATTTTCTCTTCGATTCATCACGATCGTCCCCCAGATCGTCTAAAGTATCCATGTCCCTAAAAATGTCGAAAGCTCAGCTGCAGAGTCTCAATACTGCACACTGAACAGTTGAATGTCACAGTAGTGACAGTAGTTACAAGTTACAACTTACAAGGATCTTCTAGATGCATTAGATTCTGATCTCTTTGTTCCACCGTAGCTCATACTACCAAAGCAATTAACTTCGATAGACCTGCCACTGATCATTGCCTGACCATGAGTCGATAAACCATCTGCTTCTGTTCGAGAATCTCTCCCATCTGCAGCAATCACCAAATATTAAAATTTTTAGACACGGAATAAGTGTAGAACTATCACTACTACACCTATATACTTTAAAACTCCAAAAATCCTTGGAGAAGATTACCATTGTACTGTTGATGACTTCTTTTATGACGTCCCATTATAAGACAGATTACACCTCCGTTGTAATACTTCACGTAACAATCCCGTAATTAAACTGCATCGTAGATTTCATCTAACACTTTTCGCGTACTTATATAAGAGAAAGCACAGTACGCTAAATTAGCACTAAAAGTGACTAACTTGTGCATTGTTAAGACCTTATCTCTAACCACAACAATTAAAGCTCGGTTTCCTTTTTGGCCTTCTATTTGAAAGCCTCTCGGATATCTCGAAGAGTTGAGAGGATAACGTCAACATAAACTGTAGCTATTCCCTATACAACCAAATAATAATCTGACTTTCCACTTTGAACTTGTCGACACTCAACTCTCCATGAGTTTGAAATCGAAACAATACTACAAATAATATAGGATACCCTGTTCCAGTAAAAATATAAGTGAAATTTACAACTGTTCTAGGAAAGCAGCGAGTGTCTGAAGTCTGGAGTGAGTGCTATTGATATTGATACATACACACTAAGAGGGGCTTAACTGTGACATTGAATATTAAATGTAGGCTAAGGCATAACTACGGTAAGACTATAAGCACAGACCCCCAGAGGTGGCAACTTTGGACTGTCATTTTGATTCCAGATACTCCAGAAGCCACTCATAAGACGGGCTTCTTTATCCTTCTCTGGTTTTTCATCGGGAATATCGGGATCGAATCCACTCGGAAAAAGTTGTACAGTACGACAAAGATTGTTGGATTTCCACCTCAACTAAAGAAGATGCATGAGTCTCGGGGAAAGTCTCCTCGGAGGAACTCACGCACACAAACCTATGTCCTCAGGGTGGCCACACAATATTGGCTTTCTCGCTCATCCGTCATTTCCCCTCACAATTCACTCACCAAAATACAATTGTTCCAAACCGTTGTTTCGTTGCTTTCACTAACTCACTCCTTTACAGCCTCTCTTCACGCTTACACTAACACATGGTCAACTGAAATCAAACAAAACTCACATGAAAAATTGCATGCATTTTTCCTTCTCAAACTTCTTTTTACTCTTGAATTATTTATTGTTAGGTTGAATTTGTTATCAAATCAAATTTATGCTGTTTCTATCCAACGCAACTATTTAAAAGCAGCATTTGTTGATTATATGATCTATACATTTGACACCGTCAATCATTCATACATCATACACCACAGCAACTTCACTTCTCATGAATATAAGATGAGTTCTTGTACCCGTGTATTCCAGTGAAAGATCAGATCTGAGATCTCCATTACATAGTACCTTCGCATTCCAGTTTCAGTGCTTCCAGTGATCTCCCAGATACATTTGCATAAGCCAACCAGTTGTGCACGCATGCTAAATTAATTCAAGTATCAAATACTGATAGGATATTTACAAAATAGACGATGCAAAATAATCTACTACTTGTACATACTTTAGCTCGTATCTTTATATCACATCTATATATACAACCGTCACCCGTCCCTCCTTATTTGAGCAACCACGAACAAACTGATTAACACCTAAATCTATCCAAGACGAATAATCATCACAATCGTTACGTTGGACTTCTCTCAGCTGCCTTCTTATCTAACTCAATGATTTTACTACCTATCTATTCTATCATCTGAAGTACACAATATGATGACTTCCAGGCCTCATGCAAGTCTTGGGAGTGAGGGAAATACATCTCCTACATTTGCCAAAGTTATGAGAGTCCTAAACTCACCGGCAAATAAACCAAAGGACACTATATACAGAACTTGACAGACACACACCCCTTTGACGAGACATCTCATCATCATAAACTTATCATCAGACTCTATCATCTCATCATCGTCTATTCACGATAATATTATGTTTTATCTCACTGAATTATGTCTACGAATTAATAACAAGAACTACACCTTAATGCCGCAAGTACTCATAGTATGCGGAATACACCTTCATGCACGAGTCAGAGAACATGACAGAGTGTCATGTGTATGTCTTGAAGTTGAATTATTCATAAATGGTAAGTTGTACAACAACTACGAAGTACACGAAGTATCTTATCCAGCCACCACCACCGCTTTGCCAGCTTAACACATCTTGATATCTAAATTTTTGTCCCTCTGCAACTACCTCTGAATCTATTGTCTGCATTTCATCTCTGAATCCTTATATCCCCATCCCGATTCCCGAACCAATTCAAAGTCCTCGAACTTGGAAGTCAGAGAATAAAGAGAACGGTTTTGCATGGCTTTGGCTTTCTTCGTGATTGAAAAAATAGCATGGGCTACAAATCAATGAGCCTATAGATGGTCAGTTTTAATGTACTGCGAAGTAGTGTGGCATTGCATTGTCTAGTTGCAATTTAGCGAACGAAGAAAGCCCTGATGATTAGATAAGGAAGGAAGGAAGGGGGGTACGTGGGAGAAAGGTGAGACAGAGGGAAAGAACAAAGTCAGGCTGAAGCAGCCACATGTGCCGTGAGTAGCCACAGAGCGGAAACTTCATCTCCTCAGGCCAACCACCACCACCACCACCAGCCACCAATATCACCAACAGCAGCAACACCACAAAACCAATTCGGAATCTGTGAGATCGTAGCTTTTAGTCCAAAGTGTCCCTTCGAAGGCCCAGTCAAGTCCCGTCACTCCCTGCTGTTGGCACTGATGGCGAACATCGCTACACAACGTATCAAACGGGAGTTCAAGGAGGTCGTCAAAAGCGAAGAGGCAAGAATAATTATGAACGACATGTCCCACTTAAGGTTTAACTAACTTTAATTGCTTTGGTCCAGGTGGCTCGATGTGCAATTAAAATAGAGCTTGTTAATGACTCGTGGTCGGAACTCAGAGGAGAAATCGCAGGGCCTCCGGATACTCCTTATGAAGGTGGAAACTTCCAGTTAGAAATTCTCGTTCCAGAGACATACCCTTTTAACCCTCCAAAGGTGAGGATGGCCTTAAAAATGTCTATATAGTGAGTTTTTCGAGAGTCATGTATTTATTTGATACGTGCAATTTTAGGTCCGATTCCTCACAAAAATCTGGCATCCGAATATCTCTTCTGTCACTGGAGCGATTTGCTTAGACATCTTGAAAGATCAATGGTACTTGACTGTAGTGTAAACTACTTGTGAGATTTTACGTGAGACTTGTGACTTAAGCAAATGGCTGGCTTATTAGGGCAGCTGCGATGACCCTCCGAACCGTCCTCTTATCCTTACAAGCATTATTAGCTGCGGCGGAGCCTGATGACCCTCAAGACGCTGTTGTAGCCCGTCAGTTTAAGGAGTCTCCTAGCATTTTTCAATTGACTGCTCAACACTGGACTGCTGTATATGCAGGAGGTATTCTTATGGTTTAAATCTCTTTAAAGTGTTTGAGGAATAGAGTCACATTGTCTCGTTGAACGTTTTTCAAAGGTCCAAACCGCAAGCCTGAATACGAAACGCGGACGCGCCGCATGGTGGATATGGGAGTTGATGAAGACGCTGCACGCTCTGTTCTCTCTACGTACAATTGGGATTTGGAACGGGCGACAGAATCTCTTTTCGGATAGTTTTGTCACCATCGTCCTTCCGCATTCACGAATCGACCGCATCTTCTTCATACACCTTCACACAAAAATTAATTAAAAGGCAGTATATATTAGACCTTAGTTGATGGGTCTTGGCTGGCTTTTGCATTTTGAAACCAATTTGAAATTAGAACAGGCTAAAATATACGAGATGACCTGCGTAAATTTGAACAGTTCCCGTATATTCATACACTAATTTGGTCCAATCGACGTGGGCCACCCTGTATAAATAAACCAAATTAAAAAGTTCGCGACATGCCCCCCGTAAATCAACACCAGTGTATCCACAAAGATCCACAAAGATATAAGAATAATCAAGATCAAAGACAACTTTTAACTCAATTTCTAGTGAATTAATAAATTTTATGAAAGTCTACAGGAAACGAAGAAGTTTGTGTGTACTGCAGCGTCAGTTTTAAAACCATCATCTTTTTTACTCCATGTAAATGTGCTGCCTAAAGTTTCTTCTTAATGTGTAAGATTCACTGCTACTACACTTTCGATAGGATAGATTGTATACGTAGGGTTACTTGAATACTATACTATAAGAAACAAGAGTACTTTAAAAAAGAAAATATTCGAATAAATATTAGCCTTTTCGGTGCTGATTAAAATTTGTGCTCGGTGATTGCCACAGACCAGGAAGGTAATTGCCAATAATAAATTACGTAGGTATGCACAAAGTTTAATTATTTCAAAAAGTCCGAAGCCTTAATTCCCTTCTGAGTTCATGGCCTTTATAATAATATTTAATTAGTCCTTTGTTCACATTTCTCATGATGTCATGATCTTCCGTTCTCACTCAATTCGTCTAAAAAACGGCCAAGCCCATAATTTCAATTCATCTAACCTGTAATGTGTCAGCATCTGACACCAAATCTCCATGTCATAGGGAGTACCACCAACTATCAAGTGTCATAATATCCCTAACTGTCTACCGCATCAACTTTCCCTTTCCCCAGTTTCCAGCCGCTCAGAGAAAGCTGAGATGAAACATCTCATGGAATTTGGGGGCAAAAAAGCTGCAGCCAGCCAGCTATCCATCCATCCATCCAGCAGACCAAGAGACACGCACGCATAAAATAGAGTAGTGTGGTAGACTCCAGAGGCTGGCTTTCACTGGTGATCTTGGTGATCTTGAGGAAAGAGAGAGAGAGAGAGAGAGAGAGAGAGAGAGCATCTTTGAAGAAGAAGAAGAAGAGAGATCGAGAGGAGATGCTGAGGAAGAAGATGGACTGGCTGAGTGAGGGTGCTCACGTGGTGAGGATTCCCCAGTCGGGGGACTTTCACCGTGGAGGGGAGTGGAGATGTGGCAGCATGTGTGGTGGTGGTGGACGAGGAATTCACTGCGCCATTGGACCTCTAGTGCTGTCATTTGAACCTCCGCTTCCCGCCCTCCCGCCAGATGGCGCCTCCTATTGTTGTGTTGTAAGGAAAGATTGAAAATGTCGCTATAAGAAAATACTGAGTGAGTTAAAATGTAGAAAACTCTTATCCAACACCTTCCAACACTTATCAACAACAAACACAACCTTTTTATGGAGTAGTCGGTAAGTACGAAGTCAACCATCATCAATTGTAGGGCCCTCAAGGGTCTATTTCACTTGTCGACTGTACTCTCGGATTCCCTCGTATTCTTACTCGTACTAGTGTACATTCTGTCGACACTTAACCGCCCCTCTGTCCCCTGACATTACCCCCCAGCAAATTTAATGGTGGGGTCGGGATTGTGGGTCGAATAACATGGTTCAACTTTTCTAATGCCTGTGGATGGATTGGATTGTCCTTAATTACGAACTCAACTGGAACGATTGTGCTGCCCTCTATAAATAATGCAACTACAGATCTTTCAAATATTTCGGTTATTTTCAGTGATTTTGCCAATTATTTAAGTGCGATTGGGAAAGGGGAGAGTGAACTTTGTGGAGGTTATGTTTTGAATGTTTAGTAGTCCTTGACAATGAAGCTACAGACTGTCAAAGTTTGTTTTTATTGGAGGATTTAATAGCTGTGAATTTTAGACGTAAATTAGACGTCATTCTTAATGGTATAGCAATTTAATAGAAGTTTTCATAGCATAAGGCCTTGTTTGTCAGGTTTTCCGGGAGTACGGTCAGGGTGAAAGCGTTTTAAGTGAAGATAAAACCAAATATCCGAACAAGTGATTCTCCCCTGTGCTAGTGATTGTAATTATTATTAAGTGATGGTGATGGAAAAGTTTTTTTTTGTGCAACAGGGTCCGATGGAGTAAGCTGTGAACTACAAGTCGCCAGCATGTCACAGCGGGTGAAGAAGCCTGGCAGATTGTATGAAAGTCAAGGTTTGTTAGGAACACAAGTGCTTCCCCATATATGACGGCGGTTTTAACCTCAATTGTGTTTTAGGGAAGCGTCGAAGAAGACGCCCTAGTGGATCTGATGGAGAAGAAGATGGAACAAGATCGGGGTCCAACTCCGGAGGAAACAGCTCGTTTCCTTCAATCGGAGGAATGTGGACTCCAAGACACCTCAGTGACCTCAAGGTTTCTTCCATTTACAATCGCAATTCTGCTGAAGCACCTGCTGAGGTAAGGAGTGCCGTTACTTCTGTGAGTTTACACAACAAAAGTCTTTCTTTTATTCATTTATTTCAAAATGTATTTTGACACTTTGGAGTGATTTCTGTTGTTTCATTTTTAGCTGTACCGGAAGGATTTGATCAGCGCGATGAAGCTAGCTGACAGCGAGCCACTTACACCTGAAGAATACTGGCTCATCACGGATCCTTGGAAGCAAGAATGGGAGAAGGGAGTGCAGGTTCCTGTTAATCCTGAGTCCCTTCCAGAACCTGAAGTCGTTGTCATTTCACCCGTGAATGAAAGGAGTCACGACTTTAGATTGTAAGACTTGTGTTTTAATGGTCTGGAATAGGAACTAACCCGAATGTTTTTCTCAACTTCAGACCAAAGAAGAAGTACATACGAGTGACCCACGACGACTTCTTCAATCCCGACTATCATCAGTTGGTTTCCACTGCTGCCAGGGCTGAAAAGGTTTGCAGTTACGACTTGGACGACGTAGATGCTGCGTGGCTTAGTTGTGCGAATGCAGATAGAGGAATGCAAACTCTACCTGTCATTTCGGAGTTTCTTATGGAACAAGTAATTGAGGAGCTGGAGCTCCAATGTTGGGAGCAAGTACAAACAATATTAAAGAGTCAGGAGGGACTGGGCATCGAGTATGATGAAAATGTCATTTGCGATGTTTGTCGTTCGGTATGCACATTGTGTACATCTTTTGTAGTTTTTCTAAAATTTTCCAATCTAATTATTAACTATTTTAAAATTCAGCCTGAATCCGAAGAAGGAAATGAAATGGTTTTCTGTGACGCATGCAATATCTGTGTTCATCAAGCTTGTTACGGAATTACAACTATTCCATCAGGATCTTGGCTTTGTCGAACTTGCAGTAAGTGATTTTAATTAGTGGAGATATTACGGAATTGCTTTAGGTGTTAACTGTGTTCAATCTGTTATCTCTTTCTATCTGTAGCTTTAGGAATTCGTCCGTCTTGTGTTCTTTGTCCCAATATGGGAGGTGCAATGAAAGCTACGAGGTCTGGGCAGAAATGGGCACATGTTGCTTGTGCTATTTGGATTCCAGAAGTCAGCATTGGATCTGTAGAAAAAATGGAACCAATTACAAAAATTTCAGCGATACCTGTAAATTTTATTCCCTACTTTATTTGCAGTGATTCGAAGGTTTCATCACCTAATCTTGTCAATCCTGTTTCAAATTGCAGCAAAGCAGATGGTCTTTGATATGCGTCCTTTGTAAAGACAAAACAGGAGCATGTATTCAATGCTCGGTCAAGACATGCAAAACGGCATATCATGTTACCTGTGCGTTTAAAAGCGGATTGGAGATGAAGCCTATTATAGTTGATGAAAATGCAGAGGATGGCATCAAATTAAGAGTAATATAGTACAACATATGAAGTGGTTTGTAACATATGAAGTTGATCCTTGATTTAGTATTCTAAACATTTTCAGTCATATTGCCAAAAGCATAGTGTCAACACTAAAAAAGAGAAGACGACCAACTCTGGATCAGAAGACGACAGTGAAAAGAAAAAGGCCAGGGCTATGACTGCTGAGGAACGAAATCAGGCTCGAGCAGAAAAGTGAGTTCTTGAAAAAGAATATCCTATGATACTGATCTTAATGTTAATGCGCTCTAATTGTTTTAGGCTTCAACAAATTGAAGCTGAGTTCTACAAATACGTGAGACTTAAGGATGTTTCTCAAAATCTAGCAGTAGACATGGACATAGTCTTGCTTTTATTCAATTACTGGAAACTGAAAAGAAAGGTAAACTGTGCCAAGCCATTAGATTTGGCTTAAGAATCTCACCTCTAAGTTATTCTGAATTTCGATTTTTTTTCTCTTCAGTCTCTCAATAACCGACCTCTTGTCCCCCCACGTCCTGAAACAACTCAGCTATTAACACAGCAGCAAGAACAAGATCTAGAGCAAATGAAAATGTTCGTTCAACTCCGACAGGATCTTGAGAGGGTAATTGAGCTTGATAGCTAGATGCTTGTGAAGATTTATGTGGATTTTTATTTCTTAATGTTTCATCTTTAGGTACGTAACCTTTGTTACATGGTTAGCCGGCGAGAAAAATTTTCTCGCACTTACTTTCGACTGAGGGAGCAAACTTTCCAAAAACAAGTAATTATACAAGCATATTAACCTGCATACTACATTGCTAAATATGACATAGCTAAATTAATTAATTTGTACTTCAGGTTGCTATTCTTGGAGAGAAAACTGTGGAATTTTCAAACTCCAGCCCTGAAGAGCAGCGTGCAATATTAGATGCAAACCACGGGCCATCGATATATGATCAGATCTATTCTCACAGTGGTGCGAATAGCGCTAAAGACTATGAGACATTAATCAGTTTGATAGCCGGTGAAGAAAAGAAGGATAAGTTAGTTAATGGTGTGATAAAGCCCAAGAAAACCTGCGGACTAGATAGTTTAATGAATAGTGCAACTAATCCATATAAAAGACAGTTTGTTAATGGTGCCCGTCGAAAGAATCTCATGGGAGAAAGTTGTTCTAGCTTAAGTGAAAGCGAAGCAAGTGCAAGTGATACTGGAGCTGCCTCCACAGCTGTCAATAACAGAAAACCGAAGCTGAGTCCAAGCACCTCTGGTCGCAAACCTTTATCTTACTTATTCGAACTATCAGATTCAAGCGTAGACGATACCGTTGGTGAGCCGAATGCCAAAGCGGAGAAGGGCACCGTAAAAGCTGCAAAAGGAAGATCTCGTTCTCTCAAGTCCAAGAAGTCGGCCAAAAAGTCGTCTACATCGGACTCAGATGAATTGGAGATTCCAGTGCCAAAATCTCTTGGTGGAAACGCTAAGAAATCAGAAGCACCAATTTATTCTGATAGTGATACAGACGAGACCCCTAAAAGGCAGAAGAGCCCCGTCGCATCTAAACCAGCAGTCAAGGATTTAAATCGTAAAAGCAATAAAAAACCAGCCCCTGTGCTTGGCACTACAGTGGCTAAATCTCTTCCAAAAGGAAAATTGAAAGGACCTGGCAGGAAGAAGAAAGGATTCGAACCTACTGAACTTATTGTTCCGCAACGGGAAGCTGCTAAGAAAGCCACAGAGAGTATCCGATCTGTTAAACCGAAAAAGGATGCCACTTCTGGAGTAGAATCTGCTGCCAATGAAATGTCTGCAGCACCTTCTTCTCCTTCGATCAACCTCAAAGATAGAGACGTTTCAAGTGATCGAAGTGGCGAAGGAAAGAAAACGACAACATCTGAAAAAGACAAGACGAAAACTTTGAAGGGTGGTGACAAATCAAAAAGCCCTGCCAGGAAACTTGCTTCCAAAAAATCGACGACTGTTAAAGCTAGTAGTCAAGTACCAGAAGATGAAAATCAGTTGCTGAATTCCGCTGACTCTAGAGACCAATATGACTTCGACCTGAGCAATGATGACTCTTCATCCAAAAACGTAACTTCTTACGTTCCGCAGCGCCAAGCTGCTAAGAAGGCTGCCGAACATATTAGAAGTGGGCTCAGTAATATAGTTGCGGCTAGATTAATAATAGAAGATGAAATGGAAGCTGCAAGAAAGAAACCAAAGGGAGATAAACAGCTTGCAAATGTCAAGAAGCCGCTGGAATCTCCCTCAATTATCTCAACTATTCTAAGTAGTAAAAAACTGAAACAAAGTAAAGGTAAATCTTCACCTGATCCTGGAGATGCAATAGACTCTGCTACAGAAAAATCAGATGAAGTAGGGAAGGGAAAAACGAAAAAACGATCCCCGAATAAAGGTATAATCTTAAAGCATCTTTTCGAGGGATTAACGCCAATTCTTTACGTTTTTAGATCATTAGTGTTCTAAAGCGCTTCTATAGCTATTGAACTCTTGATTTGTACAGTCATTTTGCGGTAATATGCATGTTTATTTGATTAGAGTAATCAATTTTTTGTGTATTTTAGGTGATGAATCAAAGGGCAAGGTGAAGGGTGTGAAGAAGGACTTGATGAGCATAGAAGAGTCAGGTAAGAAAGGTGACACAGACTGGCCCTTTCTTGACAGGGGGTCGCAGTCAGCGTGTCGGCGTAGTAGGGAACGAAGCAGCTCTTCAAGCTCATCAAGTTCAAGCGGCTCATCTTCCACGGATTCCTCGTCCTCCAGCCGCTCTTCTGCCTCTTCCCGGTCGTCCTCACCTGCGTCTGCGTCCCCTAAGTCCAATGCGATCACAAGAACAACATCTCCAATTCCACCTTGCACACCAGCAGCAGCTTCCAAGTCTACAAGCATCACCCCGAAGGGCCCAGGTAGGAAGCTTAAAACTTCCGATCGGAGCCCCGGCAGTGGAACCGAGTATGAGACTCCTAAGGGAAAGAAACCTGCCCCCAAAAGTCGTGGACCCGCAAAGCTTCGACCGGGGCGAACTACAGTTAGCGATACAAAATCGTTATCTGACTCCCGTTCGAAACAGCCATCTAGCAATGTCGAACGACCAGGAGACAGTGGAAGGTCGAGGAAGACGACCAGGAGTAGTTCCTCCAGTTCCAGCAGCAGTAGTCCCTCTCCAACCTCCAGCAGCAGAAAGAGAAATAAATCTTCGGAAGAGGAAATCAAGCGAAGAACGCGAAAATCAACAGAAGCTAGCGAAGCTCCGAAGAAAAACAGCTTCAACTTCCCCGGAAATTCCGAGGTCGGAACAAAATCTCCGCGAGCAGCGAAGGCGAAGACGCCAATAAAGACAAATGAGAAAGTCCAGAGTAGTGGTATTCTTGACCTTTCCTCTGACTCAGAAGTGGAATCACCAACTAAATCTGTTCCATCTAAATCTCCCAAGCATATCGTTGCTCACGGGAAAGAAAATAAGGAAGCGACTCCTCAGCCATCTAATAGCGAACTCAAAGGGTCTAGGACACCAAGAGGTCGAAAGAAGGGAAGTGCCGTGTCTGAAAATGAAAAAGAAGGAGCAGAAAATGAAAAGGAAAATTCTTGTCTAGCTCCTGAGGCTTCTGTGTTAGATCCTTCTACCTCTAATTCGACTAAATCCAGAACTGCAGCCAAGACAAGTGCATCGCCTTGTGTGGGTTCTATTCTATCTCCTTTGACGCCGTCGTCTGAAAACAAGGAAAAAGAGCAGTCCACCATTTCCAGGTCTTCAGATACTGAACCTGATCTAAAGCGTCCCCGTTTGGAAACCAGCAGTTCGAGTCAACCTTCATCTCAGTCGATGGCTCCAAATAGTAACGAAAGTGCAACCGCGAATTCATCTGCGTTAACGGGCAACCAACACCATACTAAATCCTCGCTATTTTCTCCGTCACGACTAGCTAACGACAGTGAATTACTAGATTTCGACACAGAATTAAGTGATCTAGCTCGAAGTTTCTCTGCAGATTATTCTCAATGTGATGAAGACGGGAGTGCTGCAGGAGGGTCAGGAACTCTTCAGTTTCCTTTTCCTCAAAATATGCTTTTCAGAGAAGACAACACTGAGGACTCTGCTCAAGCCACTTTGAATCTGGTGGAAAAGCTTAGATTGCAACATGCAAGAAAGTCTGGCTGTCCTAGATCTTCTATGGATGGATCTGAATTCAGTATGTTAGAAGACTCGTCCAAATCTCCGTGTTCTGCAAGACAAAATTCTGAAACAAGCATTAAGGATGCATCGATTCTTTCTTCCGGTTCTGGTAACGATTTACCCTCGGCTCTTGGAGGTGAAGGTGTCTTCGATGAATTGGCTAAGTCATCCGTTGTAATTCCTAAAATAAGCCCTGGAAAGGATAAATTAGCACTAGGTGATGAACGATGGGTGCCTCCAAGCGATGAAATTTCGGAAAATAGAGTGTCGCCTGTTGTTCTGAAAGAGGCTGAGCCCGTGATAACGTCCATCCAACCTACTGCTCCCATCAGTGTAGGTAGTGGCGTTGAAGTCCCTGCAGTAACTAAGGATGTACTTCTTGGTTTCGATAAAGACAAAGACAGCAGTCAACTGCGCCCGGAATTTCTCCAAAGTGAACTGCGGGATTCGCACCAGTCTCGTTCGTTGGGAGACCGGCACGAAAATGAAAATACTCAATTACCCAGAAGTGATATCGTAGATGATCTTGTTTCCATACATAGAGCTACTTCCATACCTGCAACACTTTCTATGGAAACTCCGGACTCTTCAGCTCCAGTGCCAGCTTCTACAGGACTAACTTTACCACATGGAGTTCATATCACAAAAGTTGGGGGAACTGGGTCATCAACCGCTTCTAGTTTTATATATCCTATCTCTTCAGTCCCTTCCAGTAACAGTGTGCTGAATTCTTTGACATCAGGAGCAGTACCAAACAACTCCTTGTTTCGTCCTCATTCTCAACCACATGTTCCTAGCAGTTCCTCAGCGTTACCTCAAGGGACCCAGTCTAGTCTGCCACCAGGATTTTCTCGACAGAACTTCACATCGACTCCCTTCTTACATTCGCAACAGCAGCAGTCCCAAGTTTCAGACCAGAAGGGGAAAGAAATGTCTTCTGTTGTGGGATCCCCATCCTCGATTTCATCCAGTTCTGGAACTTCGCAGTGCAGAGTTTCAGAATTTGTAGGCGATAAATCAATCTCAGATTCTATCGTTTCGTCCATGACTGCAGGAATGCCGCCATTGGCCAAACCTACAATCGCTTCTCCATCAATGATTTTAGCCGCAAATCACGTTAAAAGTGTTGTACCTCCTCCACCTCCTCAATCAACTGTTGCTCAGATAATTGAAAATGTGGTAAACAATCACACCAACAATTCTAATTTTGCTTCGACCCAGGAGCTTCTGAGTGCAATGCTTAATATGAGTTCCTCCGGAGTCAGTTGTGTAGGTGCTAGTAACAGTGGATTCTCCAACCAAAATACGAGAAGTAGGAAGTCTCCTATGAAATCCCCCTTTTCCTGTGGAATGCTTGCTTCCATAGAAACCGAGTTAGCTGAAAGCCTCTCTAATGCAAAAGAAAAAACGAAAGACGCCTCTGTTCTGCGAGAAAACATGGATGGGAAATGTAAGGAAGATCTTGGAGAAATGAGTAACATTGCTCATAATATGAACGTCAGTCCAAGAGGCAGAGGTAGAAGAGCAACCACTCCACGGGGACAGAAGAGCAATGATAAAATATTGACCGCGTGTGAAACAAATGGTTTAAAGGGAAAAGGCCGGGGTGAGCGAAAATCAACAAGTAGTACCTCCCCTGCAAGAGCCAAGCCGGCACCGAGAAGAGGAGGGGGTAAAGGCAGAGGTAAAGGAAAAGTGGTTGGAACAAGAAAAGATCTGGCAGGAACTGTTTACGATATTGATTTTGACGAGTTCGAAGAAAACTTGGATGAGAAGTTGGATTTGCGGATGCTGAGGGAACGAAGAAAATCTAGTGATATACATGGTGATATGAAATTCAGTAAATCTGAGAACATCTTAAGCCCAGTAGACGTACGATCATCTGGCACTGAAAGTTCGCCAAAGATAAAAGACATGGAAGTAACCAGGCCTTTGAGTTCTCATCAAAAAGCGCAACAAAACCTGTCACTTACTCCTAACACGGTCTCCACTAATGACATCAGCATTACTCCAATACTTCAACCCTTGCTTCCTGGTCCAGTAGACATGCGAACTTACAGTGTAGGGTCTGTGAGCTCAGAAGAACTTATGTCAGGAGTTCAAAAATCATCCAAAGTTGATACCCCACGCAAGCAAACCAAAGCACTAGACATTTCGTCGGTCTTTTCATCCTCATCAACGAAGCAACCTATTGTCAATGAATTTGAAGAGTTAGACCAGACTTTGGATGCATTAACGTCTGCGCCAAAATCAGTACCAGTTCTTAGCATATCCAAAATGTCTAACGTACAAGATACTACTCAACAACTGCCTGCTAGTAACGTGTTCGGTGAAGCTCTTCCCAGCAAGACACTGTCGAATTTCATGATGTCTGAGCATTGTACCGGGGACATTACACATGAACCTGATTTTAAAACAAGCACAGACTTCTCAAGAAATCAGCTGAAAGTAAAAATCAAAGGACCATTTTTGGATGCAAACTACGGATCTCATTCAATCACTGGAGACGTTCCATCCGGACCTCCACACTTTCAAAATTCATTCCATCACCCGACAAATCCTTCCCAGATGATAGGAAATGTTCCTACAAATAACACCTCCAGCCTTCGGAGAATGAGGAAAAAAGAGCTACTGAGGCAGTATTGGACTCAAGATATGAATATGGATGGAAGCATGTGCGGTCCAATGCATGAGGCTGATATGGGAGGAATGACTGGGAGCTCTCTGTCTCACCCTATCAATCGATCGGTGATAACCATTCCAAAAGCTGTGGCATCCATGGCCATAATTCCTACAAAGGATGACTACCGTGAAAGTCTTCCTGGTGATAATTTGTTGGGAAGCAGTTTGACGGGATTGTCGAAAGATATAGCTGGTTTGGGTCAAGCAGTTGAAAAGAAGAAGAGAAGTCGAGGGATGAGAGAAATGGTAGCACTTGGAATCTTAACAAATGATTCTCCACGCGAGAGACGGAGAGATCGTATGGAAACCGGTCTGTCAGGGTCATCGTTTACACCTGAGATGGGCAAAAAGCGGGGGAAAAGTAATAAGCGTCCAATTCGCAGTACATTTATACCTCCTACGCTGGTAGAATCGGATGCTTCAACTGGGGATAAAAAACCAAGTACAAACTCTACCAATCTAAGTTCGAAGGCTATTAGTACTGTTGTAACTGCTGTCAACCATCCAACTCCTAAGCTGAAGATCAAGTTTGGTGATTTATCTAAAGCAATAGGTGGGTCCGGAAGTCCTAGTACAACTACAAACAATGTCCACAGTGACTCTTCTGACAAGGAAACGCCAAATAAGAAGGCCAAAGGACGACCACCAAAGAAACGAGGAATCTCAGAACTTGCTTCCGCAGCTCCTCCTACTATGGAGGAACTAAAGCGTCAGAGTATGAAATATCGGGAAATGATTATGCAAGACTTTGCTGTAGAAGAACGCAAGGAAATTCTTCAGCTTCGAGGAACTCGAAGACACAAGAAGCATAAAAGAAAAGGTGGAGCTCCTAGCAGTGAAACTGATGAAGGGGGAAGACCTAAGTCTCCTGAAGTAAAAGTGATTTCAGAGGGATCCAAGTTAATACTAAGGTTTGGGAAGTCTCGACCAACAGCCGGTACGAGTGATGGTTCGGCCACATCCGCCACACCTGATATCAAGATAAAAGGAAATGGGCCTGATATTCCTGAAGACATCCTGGGAACAGAGAATGATTCTGGGTTCACCGGCAGCAGTGAAGGAAGTAGTGGAAGTGTTAGTGAGTTAACGGGTGCTAGTAAAGACTTAACGTCAACGCCTACTTTACCTGTTGCATCAATGTCGATAAAAGTTGAGACGAACAACGGTGGTAGTGGTGATATCAGTGAGAGTAATTCTGCCATCTTAGGCCCCTCGGAAGTTAGGTCGGACCTGGTGTCTTACGGTACCTCATTGCACTCAACAGCTGCCAACACGCCTCCTGCCTCCACTCTTCCAGATCTCGGCTGTGATTTCCCTTCACAACCCATCGACGTCAAACCATTAGCTGCGTCTACACAGGAGTCTCCAGACTTTAGCAAGAGTAGTGATAAGAAACTTATGCCGATTCGACTTAAACTCAGCCGCTGCTTCGAAGGGTATGCTTTAAAGAAAAAACAAGAAGGTTGTGCAGGGGAGGGAGGGCCTCCAGGCTCGACTCCAACAAAACAGTCTGATAGCTGTGAGGTTCGGTGACCGTGTCATAATTTATCAAAATCCTTATCGGTGTCCCTTAAACCAAAGCTCGTTTTTCAAAACTTAGCAGTTTATAACTAAGTTATAAGTTGAAATCAGTTCATTCAACTGTGTTTTACACATAAAGCAGAATTGGCTCGCCAGTTAGACTCTATTTCCTTTCCTGTTAATTTTCCAATTGACTTTTAATGAGAAGATTGTGATAATTAGTACTTACCACGTGTAGATTCGTTATCGTACACCATTTTCGGTTGATTATATCAAATTCTAAACCTCTGCTAGCGATTGGTTTAAATGGATGGTTACATTTAAGGGTTTTGTACTTCTTGATGTAACAAGCCTTGACGTGAATACCACTAAGATTGTTTACTCACTAAGTAATATATGATGAATGGAGCCCAGAGTACAAAATTTATCTTGTATCACATGGACATAATAATACTATTAAGTTACACGTATCGATGGAAGAAGACGCAGACCTTGCAAACTTTCTTCCATCTTGGGACTGTCTAAATGGTTCTCTCCCTCTGAGCTAAGCTTTTGAGATGATGTACAGTTTGTACTTGACGTGAAATTGAGTAGTGAGTCATTCTGAAATGATGTAATTAGTCAATTTCTCGAGATGTTCGCACTATGAAGGGGAATGCAGATTCCACTTGCAATCTTTGTTCTTATCATAGCTTCCAACGTTAGCAGTTTCAATTTCCAATGTAATCAAATGACTTATATGTTAAGACATTTGATTTTTCAAACAAATAACTCATACATGGTACATGATATTTGAAATAATTTAAGTCCAGTGTGTATCGTATCTCAATAATGAAATTTGATAAATTAATCGGATGTAGTGTAGTGTTAACATTGACATTAAGGTTTTCTGTATGTAGCAAAGAGATCCCATACTAATGTATGAATTATGTTATTCATTAGGCTGATTTTTAAACTACATTTTATGTATAATTAATCGTCTGAGCTTAACAACAACCTTTAAATAGCTGTTCTAAATCCAACAAGTTTTACGTAAAACTAGCAGCTATTTGTCTACAATTCCCTGGTTTTTATCCGATAACTTTTGAAGCAAATCTAGTTGTTTAAAATGTATCGTTACTTGTCCGATTTCTCACGTGGCAGCTGTGGTAACATTTCACGCATAATCTTTACTTTCGCAAAAATTCTGTGAGGATAAGAATGCATAATTGCTTCCGAAAAAACTTTGAGGATGAGAATGCAATACTCGTTAGGAATTTTCTTCGGTTATACTGAAATCCTTGCTATTAATCTTTGCAAATTTTGTGCACCTGGAAAAAGATAGGTCATTGATTAAGCTCACGTACGAATGATCAAAATACCTTAAATCTCGATGTACTTTGTCAACACTAACTGTTGTATCTGTTCTAAGTAACGTGGACGAGAAATTGCTGTTAATGATTATGTTCGAATGTACCCTATATATTGTCTGCTCATAACAGCAAAATAACTTTGTATTACTTCTTGGGTTTTATTTTAGGAAAAGTTGTATTTGGTGGCTCTTTTCTACGAATTGGAACTTCAGCTCAGAAAATATGACTGGAGTTCTCGTACAGTTCCAGGCTTACGTTAGAAATTTAAAATCTTATGGGGTGAGCCTAGGAAAACATCCAATCACGGGTCAGTACCACCGAAGAAAGAAAGTAGGAAAAGATTACAGAAGTCATCTCAAGGTACGTCTGTTTACCTGTTAAGATCTTTATCTTTGTGATACATGTTCTTGAGATGCCCTTTTCTTGATGTGAAACAACAAGAATTAAAACTCTATGTAAGTCTGTTCCTGTTAATACCTTTTGTTACGAACAATAAATATGTGTGTATAAGTTATCTAATTAAATGTATTAAATTAATGTGACATGCAATGATGTAATGTATTCTGGAGATGGGTGGTCTGGAATATCAGACTCTTTCAACAAGAAGCTAGTTAACCAAACCTACGTAAATAGATAGTCTTCTCTAGAATATTTAATGATATTAAAGTATTTAAATAGTTAATAAAGTAACAATATCCGACGGACAGCAGTGTATATATAACAATTTACTAGATATTATGTCGTATCACGTACACAAATCAATGTTGACGAATATTAACGATGCTATACAAAGTGTCAATGTATCTCCTGTATAAAACGTGTGGAATACAATGGTATGAAGGTATAATATACAATACACAATACTGTATTTATATAATTACATATAAAAACATGAAACAACTACAAATTGCGATTACTAGCCCGATAAGAATGGTTTTTAAACTAGTGTAATTTTGTGAAAATATATATTTTTGAGTTTTTAATTGTGATATACGTCTTAGAATCTTAGTGAATTTGCGTTGTGCTTATCATGTACAGTACTTGTGAGCGCATGTGTATTCAGATGTACTGCATTTTCTTAATTGATTGTTACGAATACATAAGATACATTATAACCCGTCACGTGAGTAGTGAGCTCCATAAATATATGACTAGTACATAATAATATTCTGCATAATATTATCATAATGAGATACGCACCTGCTATCACTTCGTAAAGTATGTCAAATTAAACTCAGTAAACTAAAGAATATCATGTAATCCTAATGCCATACTAATATCTATCTACGTACACGTATATAAATTCATGATTACCAGTAATAGTAGTCCCGTTTAAATCGAATAAATTAGGCTGTTGCTTTATTCGTTTGTTACAAATGTGACGTCTCTAATTGATGGAACTCTTAGCGTAAAATGTGTAGCAAATCTTCCTACGTATCTATAAAAACTCATACACAATTTTACTCATTCCCGAATAAAATTATACCAGACGTAATTTTTCCTCCTCTCACCAGTCTATTATTTGCATAAGAATTAAATTAATTTTCATTCTGTCGTGATCATCATCGTCAATTCCAAGTTATCTAAACTCTCAGCTGACTTCCCTCCTTCATTCGGGCTAATTATGAGTACGGTGAAGTACGGTGACAGGCACCGCCCGTGTCTACTTTTTAAACACTTGTTACTCATCCCGTTTACCCGTTGGCCGTGTGATTGCATATTGCATGTAATACACATTCTTTTTCATAGAACACACAGATTCATGATTCATCATTATCATCTGTATTAAAAATCCATTCCCCCTTCCAAGCTCTCCTGCTCTTGTTCAATTTGACAAACACTTGAACCTCATTAGGTGAGAACCAACTGCAACTGCTGATGCTCTCCTCCTTCCTCTTAATGCATCCATTCTCATCTGTGAAGGAACCAAGCTTTTTTGGTGAATTACGTGTCCGGAATGAACCATCTCTTACCGACTAATAGGAGTTCTTAATATTCCACTCGGTGTTGTTATTAGTGATTAGTGTGTGTGTGTGTGTGTGTGTGTGTGTGTGTGTGTGTGTGATGAAGGGAGAAAGTTCCGCTTGACATTCTCTCATGACATTTCACACACTTCCTGTGAAGAACCCGAGAATCGGTGAAAGTGTGAAAGTGGGCGGGGAGTGAGTGATGAGACTCATTGAGAGAGTCTATCCTTGTTGTGGGAACGAATTTTGATTCAGACAGTTCACTCAGCCTCTCAGCCTACGACAAACGACCATAACTCTCCTCAGCTCGTTTTTTTTTAGAAATTTCATCCCCTGGGGCTAACACACTATTTCGGAGTCTTCTCGTCGCTTACCATCATCGTCACGTCCGTGTGTGTCTAAGGGTTAGCTAGGTAAGCTGTTGTTTAGAGGGATGAGGAAGGTTGAGAGTGAAATCTGATGAGGTTAAAATTTTGGCTTCCAGAAATGATCTGAGGGAGCGGTTGTGGTCAAGATGCCTTTGAATGCGATTGAGGAGGCTTCAGACATAAACGCTTGTCAGCCCCCACCTCCTGTTGAAGATGAAGATAAGTTTGATATTGTTAAGGCTACACAGGTGAGCTGGATAGATGAGATAGAGTGATTTATCAGTCGTGTGTTCATGAATGAATATGTATCTGAGATGCACATTTGGATTTATTGCAGTTTGGATTACTGAGGCGATGTACAAAGTTGTTAGATGAAGGATTTGACGTAAATCAGAGGGATGGAGATAACATAACGCTTCTGCATTGGGCGGCCATAAACTGCAGAAAAGATATTGTTAAGTTATATATTGACAGAGGAGCGATTGTTGACGCCATAGGAGGGGAGTTATACTCGACGCCGTTGCATTGGGCTACTAGACAAGGGCACTTGAATATTGTTGTGTTCTTGATGAAATTTGGTGCTGATCCGACGCTAAGGGATGGAGAAGGTTGCTCAGCTATTCACTTGGCTGCTCAGTTTGGGTACACTTCCATTGTGGCTTATCTCTTGGCCAAAGGAATCAGTCCGGATATACAGGATAGAAGTGGAATGACTCCACTTATGTGGTCCTCTTGTAGAATTCACAAGTAAGAAAGGCCATGAATCTTACAATTGATGTCTTTAATGATGAATATTCTGTTTTAACCATGATTTTGTTTTACTGGTAAACGTAGTTCTGACCCAACGAGGCTTCTTCTGACATTTGGAGCCAATACTTCGATACAAGACAGAGTCAAGCACAATTCTGCGCTTCATTGGGCTGTGGGATCCAAAAACGGAACCGCTTTCAGTCTTCTTATAAAAGCTAATGCTAGTGTTGACATTCCTAATGGCAATGGCGAAACTGTTCTGTCTTTGCTTAAGAAGTGTCCAACGTATGATTGGACATCCAAGAAGCTAGTTGAGACAACAATTGAAAAGGCTGAAAACAATCGGGCGAGAAGAAGTTGGATATCCGAATTTCGTAATAATGAAGTGGGTTAAGTTATAGTGATTCTGTGCTCCCAGTTTGAAATCTTTGATGTATAAGCGCATTGTTTTTCTTTAGGACATCAAAGGGTGGATGACTGCGGGAATGCCGTTTATTGCAATATATCTGTTAGGCTTGGTTTTCTCAGCTGAAATTCAAATAACGGGAAAACTAGTATTATTATTTATACTCTACTTAACATTCCGTGGGGCAGGAAAAGTCGTATGCGATGAGAAGTGCATGAATGTTTTTCCAATTAATGTATATCTTGCTACTAAGGTTAGCTGAAAAGTGTTTGAACTTATGCATTATCACTGTTGGAAGAAAGCAAATCAGCTAATATGTGATTTCTTTGTTTAGTTTTGGATGTATGTTGTATGGCTTTGGTACATCACTCCGATTGTTCCAACTTATAACACGGCTGTTTTCTTCAGCCTTTCCTTATGCTTGTGGTACAGTTTTGTACGAGCATGGAAAGGGGACCCTGGTACAATCACACTCACGAAAAACGAGCGATACAAGGTATGTTGTTCTCAATTTTCATATTTCGTTATTATCGATTCATTCGTTGATAGCCTTATTTGTTTTCTTTGAATACAGACCATTATAGATTTGGCAGAAGAAGATGGATTTGATCCTAAGTTTTTTTGTACAACTTGCCTAGTTAGAAAACCACTGCGCTCAAAACATTGCTCTGTATGCGACCGTTGTGTAGCTAAGTAAGTATAACAAGTAACATTAGATTTTAATTGTGTAAAACAATTTGTAATGAAAAATCGAACAACTTGTAAATCTTGCAGGTTTGATCATCACTGTCCATGGCTTTCAAACTGTGTAGGGTGGAAAAATCACAAGTATTTTATATGTTACCTTGTATCGTTGATCATGATGTGTGGTGTCTACGTAATGGGATCGATTAACATGTGGAACATCCATTTTGGACCCGACTGGTCATTGTTTCAAATAGTCAGTTATCAGCCCTGGGTTAACTTTATGATGGGCTTAGCTGTAGTCCATGGTTCGTGGGTCCTAGTCTTACTGTTGTGCCAGTTATATCAGGTATTACTTTCTTTCCCCTATGCCTGTCACGTTATATGGTAATCTAAATTTTCATATGTCTGCAAATGTTTTCTAAATAGATATTGTGGCTGGGAATCACTACAAACGAGAGATTAAATTACACAAGATACTCATACTTCGGGCACGACAAGGGAAGTCAAAGACCACGTCGTAACTTATTTAGCAGAGGTGTTTTCAAAAACTTTGTAGATTTTTTTGAAATCGAATTTCTCCACCCAAGTAAAATTGACTGGGGACGAACGTGGGAATCTAGTCATTCTGAAGAGGACGACGATTCTGATAGCGCACCATTCATCAGAAATCCTAGAGATAACTATCAATACACGGTCTAACCACTTTTAGTGTTCACTATATGATGACGGAAAAGTGTCCGTAATATTCGTTCTCTATTGCCTAACTACACGACGTTTTAATATTGACTTTTCCACAATGCCAACTCTTTGTCTGTTGATATTCATAAGCAACGTGCACAATCGCTAAGAAAAATTATTAAATTAGTTCATTCGGTCATCACTGTGTACGCCAGGAACAATTTTGTTCTACCATCGTAACATTCATATGTATCTCCTTCAACTTTTCTTTTAATAATATATTTGCACTGAATAAATATTGCTAACATCATGAAGATTTTAATCAATAACCCAAACATCTCAGTCAACTGAGTTAGTCATCTAGTCGTTTCGATAATTTTTATAAATCTGCTTATAAACTGTCCCTAGACTTGTATCTCAAAAACCAACACCCATATTCATTAAGCATGCAAAAACTGAAAGCAATAAAGAACCAAAATATTCAGTACAAAATCCACCGATGATCATGCAAATACATTTACATAACTGTTACATTTACATATATTTTATCTCATCGTCAGTGTATTTTTCAATTTGCATAGTTCTCTCTCATAACGATATCTTCATCTTGACAAAATTGTCTCTGAGAATTGAGAACGCGTTTAATATTATTGGGCTATATAATTGTAATGATCCTGAGATGCCATTGTTTGAACAGTCGTTTTTTCCATGTCAAGTTTTGAAGCTGTTCAAGCCACACCCACAAGTTCTAAAATTTCCAAAATTCAAGATTAATGCATAGATTAGACTCCCGTTATTCGAATGAACTTGATGAACCAAAGACTTTTCCAGTCAGTTTGTGTCATCGAATAGGAGGAATGTGGAGGTGACACGGTGACACCTACAGGACATTCGGTGGCTTGGGAGGATGTGCTGAGGCTGACAGACTGCCTGCAACTATCACGAGCAGGATTGGAAGATCAGTTGATGCGCAGCAGTGGAGGAGTCATCATCGTCTTCTTTCTTGTCACGCAAAAAGAAGGTTTCTTGTCGAATTATTTGTCGTTTAATTTTGGATCACTCAGACTATCAGATTATCTACCTCCGATTCGGACATTCGGACACACCCAGGAGCCCCAAGGACTATAGTTGGTAAGTAGTCTTGCTTCCACTTCCACACTTTTTTTTCGGCCCTCAGTCCTCAGTAGTTTGAAAATCATTTGTACGTTGCTTCGTCACTCTGCTGCGTTTTAGTCGAATTCGACGCTAGTTTAGTTCAATGTTTAAGTAACATTTCTGAGTAGGCGAGTCTGTAGTTCTTTTAGTAGATAAATACTAGATAAAAGTGCATAAGTCAGTCATTCATATGCATCCTCATTTGTTATCTTTTGTGGCGTAGTTGAAGACACTTGAAGACATACGATGTGCACCACAGGAAAGGTTTAAATAATGCAAATTCGAAACAAAACTGAAGAGTATTCATTCATAAGGTATATTATACAGCAATAGAGGATTTTCTAGTGTTAGCTTGACTTAGCTTGACTTGCGTCTATAATCTATAATATACTTGGTTTGGTGACTAGTATGGACAGCACTGTGAACTGCGTGGACAGTGAGGTTAGGTCATTGTCTCAGAGTTGAAGTAAAAGTACGCATCATTAGCATGTCAGTTGGTGCGCATCAGTGGAGGAGGGAGGAGTAATAATTGTCGTCGCTTCTCATCTCGGACGAAAGAGGTTATCTCGGCTTGTGTGTTGTATAATTTCGGATCACTCTAATTAATCACCTAGATCCAATTCGAATAGAAGAAACCCTGAGGGACTGCAGGTCGTAAGAACTTCTGTTTTCACTATTGCATTGCATGGCTCTCTTACTGTTGTGATCGCTTGTAATTTCAAATAGTCTCCATGTGTGGCGTTCTGTTGTTGCTAACTGATAGCCATTTGTCATTGCATAACAACCTGACGCTGCTGTTGATAGTCCAAAGCTGCATTATTACTACTTTTCCCATTTCATGCTCTCTGTTTCAAGATGATAATACGGGCTTATGTGTAGTTCCGGTGGTTGGTTAGTAGAGGAAGGGAAGGATATAATCAGTAATTCACAACTTCTGGGATGACAGTTAAAGATGCAGGATGTGTGTAAAGTGTGTAGTAAGGTCATTATCCATTCATTCATTGACTGGGTCAACAGGGAAGAGAGAGTCTTTGTGGATGCCATGTTGTGAGAAGAGGTTTGGACTCCAGCTAAAAAGTGCTTCAAAGCAGCCTTCTTGTCTCGTTCCTTGGTGATGGTGATAGTGATGATGATGATGATGGTGGTGGTGGTGGTGGTGGTGGTGGTGACAGAGTAAAAATGTCTGGAATAAAAGATGCGAGAGAGACGAGAGAGAGAGAGAGAGAGAAGTGTGTAGAAGTGGTTGGCTGGGACTACAACCACTGCAAGTATAGGGGAACAAATTTGCGCCAGTAAGGAAGAGTTTGGAGGAGGAAACACACTCCTCCAGTCATCCAGCGTATCTTATCTCTACCATACACAGCCACCTACTAACACACACACACACTTTTGAAACCTGCAAAACAAACTTCATCAATCGCAGCGTGCGTCTTCAAGTGTAAGTGTCAAGTGTTGTTCCTCGGGGAGACTCAGCAGTTCTGCAGGGTTGCTGACTCCGTCCTCCAGTTCCTTGCACAGGACTTGTCTTCCTCTTCAGTTTCTCTCCTCCTCCGTTGTTCCACGAGACTTCCACCGAACTCACTTAACTATCATCATCATCTTTCCCCAATTAAGTCCTGTTGACCTCACAAGCGTCCCAGCATCAGTTGTCTGTACAAGAGCATTCTGTCTAAAGCATTCACATTCCGGTTTTGCTTCATTCACTCATTCGTGTGTCTTTATCGGTGAGTTGTTTGTTGATCACTAGCAGTAGTAGTATGACTGGATGATATTCGGTGTTTCAAGGTAATTTAACAGCATGACTAAATGCAAGGAAGCGTGTGAGGGTTTTTTCTCTTTTGCCGTTCTCTCATCTCATTAATAGATACAGCAGTTTTCAGGTTGTACGGAAACACGGTTTTGGGAGTCTGATCTGAAAGACACGTAAAAGCAAGTTGATGAGATTTAAGTTAATGTAGATAATCATAATGATGTGCAGTTTTTTTCACGTACATACAAATTTTTGATACAAGTGAAGAAGACCTACAGTAAAGTGATAGTTGAGTGGGTTTTAAATCGATAGTTTCATTCGCTTTGGAGATTTCTTCGTATCAGAGCCAAACAGCTGATAATGCGTATGTCAGATTTTGCATCAGGAGTTAGGAGTTTGAATCTAGGTAATATCATTTGAAAAGCGTTTATTCTAAATGACTGGACTGGATTATGCAGTTTATTACATTACACTGAGTTACGTGGCAAGTCGAAAGATTTCTTGTGAAAATCTTATGCATATTAGTATAGTAATTTAATGCTCGGAAGTGGCAGCAAAGCGTCATCGTATACAATTGTTCTATCAATGAAAAACAATGCCGGAGTTCAATAGTGTTTATTGTTTATGTTCATTGAAATGCAATCAATGAGAGTTTCTCTGAAGTAACTCTGAACTTGGCGACTGAATTGCTGTCTCTCTTCATGGGTTGCATTAAACTGTACGTGTAGTAGTGGAAATTTAATGAAGAGAAATTGCACAAAAGTGAGACTGGCTGTGCAGGACAGGGTCCAGTCCAGTCTAGTCTGATAGCCGTGTTTACTTCTCACGCAAGCAAGGTGTATGTTAGGGGATGATGCGGTAACTTCAACAGCTTTATTAATCTTTTACCGTTTCCTCGGGGTTTGTTTTACTAGGCTATCTCGTAATACCCCGGCTGGCTATCTTCCTCTAATGTTTAATTTGTGTTCATAGGAAGTGCTCGTGAATTTGACTAATTTTAAGTTCAACGATTGGTTCTTAGGTAATCATCTACCTAAATTTAACCCAAAATTTACCGTAGCTCTGTGGAAGAGCAAGCAAGGTGCTGCAATAATTTCTTACATGACGACTGTGAAGTAAAGGAATCAGCTGTTATGGCGTCGAGTGATACAAAAGCATCAGGTAAGATCAAGTTATTTCGTTTTGTCGACTCCCTGTTTAAATTTCGTAGATCATGCGATTGACGTTATGGCATGCGATAGATAATTTTCCTTTGTTTATTTTTGTAACTTTCAATGATATTCTTGTCACTGCTGTTTGTTAGTCGTTATAAGGGTTTTAGGAACGATGAAAGAGTAAAATCAAGTAATCATTTAATGATCGATTTCTGTACAGAAGACTTCAAGAGGCTGGGCTTGATTGGAACGTCGCTGGAGGCTGCCAAAGCGATAGTTCGGGCAAGCAATGGAACCCAAAGCAACCAGTATTCGTCTACCGTACCCAAAGTGGAGCCTGGATCGTCAATGAGTCAAGGAATAGATCAGCGTCCCGAAACTTTAGCAGCTTTCAAAAAGTTGCAATCAATGAGTACAGAAGTAAAAGCTGTTCCAGGAGGTATAGTTTGTTGCATTAGTTAATTACTCGTTAAGGGATTATTTATAAATGCTGTATTGCATGTAGCGGCCATTGTTGTGGCACCAGAAAAGTGTACTGTGTGCAACTCTCCTTTTACGGACGAAAGGATTCCGGGCAAAAAGTACTGCAGTGATAAATGCGCTCACTTTGCCTTGCTGAAACAAAGACAGAAAGTCCAAGAGACCTTAGCGTTGAATCAAATCAAGGTATGCAACCATCCAAGAATTGTTGCATCAATAAATTAGGTTTTTAGTTTTTACATGTTGACTATAATATTAGCCTTTGTGAACTGAGTTTTTGAATCTAAACAGGCGAGAGAACGGACGGACCCTCAATCAGAAATACCTCATTTGACCGATGTCCAAGTGACTACAAGGGAAACTCGAGCTATGGAGATAGTGGATATGGACGGAGGATCATCCAGATCATCCATGAGTGAAGATGCTTACGCTCCACCTAAAAAGAAAAAGAAACCCGATGATTCTTTTGATTGGGTGCAGCTCCTTAAAACGCCTAATTTTGAGGCAGCTACCGTCTCTCAAATTAAACACGTAATTTTGTATCATACTGTAATTATTATGTGTTTTTGTATGGATAACTTATTTAAGTTTTGAAATATATAGGTCCCATTATCTCGCATGTGGGAAAATATTAATGTTGGGATGAAATTAGAAGTGGAAAACAAGGACATTACACTGGACATCCAAGAAAAAGCTTACTGGGTAGCGAGTGTAATGGAAGTTCAAGGTTCGACCTATTCTTTTAAGGTATACAAAGGAAAAATATTGATACTTAAAAAATAAATCAACTTTTAATGTTCAGGCTACTATGGACTGCTTCGTTATGAAGGATTCGGCAGTGACTCTTCAAGTGATTTTTGGATTCACTTGTGCTCTGAAACCATCCATCATGTGGGTTGGTGTGCAAATAAGGGCAAGCCATTAATCCCTCCGAAATGTAAGTAAATCACCTTGCTTGCTATGTGATTGAATTTAAACTTATTTATTTACATTGTATAGCGATTTCCAAGAAGTTTACTGATTGGCGCAATTTTTTGGTAAACCGTCTTACTGGAGCCCGAACTTTGCCTCTGAACTTCCGTACCAAGATTATTAATGGAATGAAGACCACCACGTTCCAGTAAGCAAATGTTATGAAAATTTCAAACACTACCTGTATTACTGATCTGAGCCTTTGATTTCATTTTAACTCTTATAGCTTAGGGACAAAGCTAGAAGTTATTGACAAGACCCAAATATGTCAACTGAGAGTTGCTGAAGTCACTGAAGTTGTTGGCCGGCGCCTCCATGTACAGTATTTGGTAGGAAACACACAGGAATTTGAAGGTACTAGAGTATAGCATGGAGGTTTTAAGTCGAAGAGTTGAATGCATGTTAAATTTAAAATAACTATAATAGACTTCTGGTGCCATGAAGAGTCGCGTCTCATTCATCACGTTGGCTGGGCTAAAACAATTGGTCACAAGATTCTCACGCCCCCAGATTACAACCCAGCCTTAATTAAGCCAACACCGTACGATCCTGAATACGAAGCTATGAATCTTAAAGTCGGCATGAAACTTGAAGCCATTGACCCCTTGAATCTAAGTGCAATATGCGCTGCAACGATTAAGAAAGTGCTGCGTAGGGGATATGTAATGGTGCGAATCGACTCATACGAAGAAGATTCGAGTGGAAATGATTGGTTTTGCTTCCATATCAGTTCTCCAAGCGTATTCTACTGCGGTTTTTGCGCGGAGAACGAGATTTCCTTGACGCCTCCAACTGGGTACGAGCAGAGTGAATTTGATTGGAAAGATTACTTCGAAGAAACTAATACTGAGCCTGCTCCAGTTAAACCGAAGGTATGTACTACAAGTAGCTCTTAATGTGCAATAATCAATTTGTGTGGTGAGGTTATTGTTGGTTTTTAACGCAGAAACCAATAACTCATAAGTTTAAAGTTGGAATGAAAGTGGAAGCTGCAGATCTAATGGATCCTAGATTGATTTGTGTTGCTACAATATCGCGAGTTATAGGACGTCTGATAAAAATTCATTTCGATGGCTGGGAAGACGATTTCGATCAGTGGATGGATGCTCGATCTCCGGACATATATCCTATTGGTTGGTGTGAGTTGACTCATCATAAATTAGAACCTGCCCGTGCTCCTCAACCAGCTCCTAAACCTGCAGCATCTAAAAAATCGAAAAAGGGCAAAGGGAAGAAAGTTACTAGTGCTAAAGGTGCCAAGTCTGCAACGTCCAAGTAAGATTTTGTGAATGATTCCTTTGAACATTCCCTAAACCATTCTTTGCAATTAATATCATATAAATACTAAATTTTTAAAGGAATACGCCAAAACCGAATAATGGAAATGTAGGAAGCCCTAACAAAAACGGAACTCCGAAGTCAGTCAGTAAATCAACAGAAAGTATCTCACCGTCAAATTGGGTGGTGCCTAATACTGCAACTCCAACTTCGATCGTGCAACACACTTCAAGCGTAATTGGGACGGAAAAGTCAGCAAACGGTGCAGCAGGTGCTACATTGGCTTCGTCTATTATTCCGAGCTCTAGCCAAGCTACCAAACGTTTCCATATTGGTCCTGAATCAACAGCTGCTGCTAGTGTGCACGATGAGGGGCAGCTTCCCGATGATCCTTTGTCATGGTCCGTGGACGATGTGGTGACGTTCCTAACTAAGGATGACTGTGGTCTACATGTTGAGGGATTCCGAAAGAGCGTAAATACTAAATCGACGATCATGACCTTGCTTATTTGATAGTCGCAAGTAAATATCTAATGTGTTTGCTGCAGGAAATCAACGGAGAAAAGATGCTGACTTTGACCAAGGACCAGATAATTGAAATAACTGGCATGAAAGTTGGCCCAGCAGTCAAAATTTTCGACATTATCTCGCAATTAAAGAAACGATGCGTATCTGTCGCGAAAGCTCGTAAAGTCTAGCTGCACTAGTTTTAAAGTAACTGACGACACCCTGCAAAATGTGATCTAGATTAAAATTACGTAAGTTCTTTTATACATTATTTAAGCTACTGTGGTTGGTATAAGACTTCCTTTCTTTGTTCGGAATTTCAGAATTATCAATACAAACCTACTAGCTTAATCTGTTCTTGGACGTGGGCGTGGATACATCTGTGTACAGACTATTTAATTTGTATTTTGCAAATAGTGTAGCTGTTGTAATAATGGTGGATTTCATCGTGTGATGGTGAATTGTTGTATTGGACTGAATCTGAGAGTATGAAGGGATGTTGCAATTTTAACTATTTTCGCAAGTTCGACAGGCGTATGATAAAAATAGAATAGAGAAAAAGTCCATCGGAAAATTGTGAAATATCATAAAAGAGGAATTATACTTCTCTTCAGAAAAGAAATATTTTTAAAGTCCAGTGGGTATGGACAATTACAAACAAAAAGAATCGTCAAGAAAGTCAATCTTCCTTTACTACTATTATATTCTGTGTCTCCGTCCAGATTAATAGAAAAGCAATTGTAATATCGTCGTAACGGTATCAGAAGAAGTCCCGCAGAATGGCATTTAGCTTTGTTGTAGACCATAATTTTATAATGTACCCGAGTTTTATTTGTTACAGATTCAGATTTTTAGTACGTTTTACAGAATTAAGTTTGTCTTGTATGACGTAACCTTATACTTGGAGAAGTTAGATATTAAGCATTTATTCAGGATACTGAAAAGACTGGTATGCTAAGAAACTCTTCCCCAACTATGTATTCTGAGGAGTTCTAGTAGTCTAGAGGAGTTACCGTTAATGAATTAAGATAAGAAACAACAAAATGGTTTCTTTCCAGTTTGTTTGCAAATGCACAACGTTGTTGCTATACAAATTCTTTGTATGCCTGAATGGAAATGCGAAGCTGTAGTAAGTAGTTTTATAACTTATTATTAGTATTCTTTTGATTATATCATGACGTTGTCATTAGAAGCTACTGATGTGAAGTACCTTCAACCAAATTCTGTTATGCAATTTATGAGTGAAGTCATTACTTGTAAGTGACTGGACGACTGAATTTTTTCCTTGATTTCTGCGTATAAGTGAAAAAAACTAAAAATAAAACGAAAAAGTGGACTGTGTAAAAGTAAAAGACATCATAATATTGATTCATTGATTTTTAACGAGTAAAGCATACAAGCAATTATCCGAGGAGGAAATTCTGTCCGACAGCGTAAAAAAATGCTCCGGAGATATTATTGTCTGTAAGACGTTAATATTGTGACTATTGGCTCTTGCATAGTTTTATTATAAGGTTCTATATAACATGTAAGTTAAAACGAGGGATCACATGGTTAACAATGGGAAATTGAACTTCATTAGATTGCATGTTGAACAAGGAGTGAAATGAAAAATAATACACTGAAGGTACAACAGATAATACCAAAAACGTGTACAGATTTTAACCACAACAACCAATTTTAGTTGGAGGTGTGACGGGGGGGTCCTGTTCTACTACGACAACATTTCTCCTCGACGTCGGCTTCGTCTGAGCACCAACGCTAGCAGCAATCATCCTTTCACTAAGATCTAAGAATAGCTCCTCAATATTCACATTCATCTTCGCACTCGTGTAAAAATGCTTCGCCCCAACTAATTTCGCATATCTGAAACCAAATCATATTTTAAACCAAACTCTACAGAATATTCAAGTTCACTGAATTTCCAGCTTTGTAGCTGTACACGTACTGTTCAGCTTCCTCTGTACTAACAGTCTTCTCTCGCTCCAAGTCAGACTTGTTTCCGGCTATTGACAGTGATATTTCGTTTCCCAGCATTTTCTTTAATTCTTTTACCCAGATTTTCACCTGGAAAAAGAGACCAAGCTTCAGTGTCAAACCTCTTGTACACTCATGCTTTTACTTTTTAAGCTTCACAATAATTCGCATACTTTCTCAAAGGAATCTTTGTCTGTGATATCGTACACTAAAATCGCTCCGTTAGAATGTCCTATAAATAACAAAAAAGTCCATTTATTTATCAGCACATCCACAGCTTCAAACTCTCTAGAAGTACTACAAAGTACAAACTTACTATAATATATTGGACCTAGCGCATGAAACTTCTCTTGTCCAGCAGTATCTGTAACACAAGAATAACCCCCAAATGCTCATTAAAATCCTTGCATGTTAAATACATAATATCATAATACGCAATCTAAGTCCATCATAACCATTCCACATTGTTTTAAATCTTAAATCGCCTTACCCCAAATAGCTAACGTAATCCGACGACCTGCTATGTTAATCTTCTTCTGGACAAATGACGCCTGCAAAAGCCACAGTTGAATTTGTATTACTATTATCAATGAAATCCTCATGTACCGACGTACCTCGTACCACAAGTCAAGAGTAAACTTATTATCCAACTATTAACCCCTACTACCAAAGGTAATTTTAATTCAAAATCAATTAACCTACCTGAACAGTGGATTCATGTCTGTCATTAAACTTATCCTCAACATAGCGAAGGACAAGCGACGTCTTTCCTACGCAACCTTCGCCCAGGAGAACTACTTTGAAACTGAAGGTCCCTCTGGTCGTTCCATCGCTCCCACCGTCCATCGCACCTTCCATCATCACAACCTTCAATCAAAGGCCTCCTACGATCAACAATGAAAAAACCCTCTCACTATTTAAAACATCTTTTCAATCCCCTCCTCCCACTTAAGAAAAAACCTCACCTTACTCAATGGAATCAAAAACAACTACGAGGAAATGAGAGACCCAGTCAGCACGCACTTTGTGTCTGTGTAGTTGTTACGGATGAAGCAAATGATAGTATGATGACTGTTGATAGAAAAGTAATTAAGGAAATGGAGAGTGAGAACAGGTGTGGTGACGAAGCTACTTAACATTGGGAACTACTTACACCCACAGACCACAACAGCAGCAGATGATTCCGAGGGAATTATTTTTCCTCAGCTGTAAAAAGTGACGAATTCACTGGAACTGGATGAACTTGCATTGCATCTCCTCTCTTACACACATACACACACACACGTCAACTTTGTTTTGTGGTGGTGGTGGTGGCAGTGGTGGCATTCTATCATTGTACTACGGCTTCATAATCAAGATCTACGGTTTCTTACAAGTTTTACTGACAACTAAAGATGCTCGTCACTTATGTTATAGCGAGAATATAGAGTGGATATTAATGACGTATTACTAATGATATTTTACTACGAATTTCATGGATATCATTAGGTTAGAAGGATTGTACTAAAAAGCATAGCATGGAATATGAGTACAGTGTCAGCAAGGATTCTTCTATTAGTCTCGTTCATTCAGAGTGACATCAGATGATGAGAAGCACACATGCAACATGAAATGAAATGAGAGTTTCGTAGTTTTAATACTATGATCAATGCGCAATTGGGAAAACCGTTATACTAATTAATAATGACACGAGACACGAGTGGCATGATACATTAAGGCATGGAACTGGATGGAAAATGGAAATGCAATAGAGTATTTGCCACAATTCCGTTTCGGTCATTTTCTTTTCCAAAGTATCTATAAGCTTTTCTCTCCGCAATAAAGCATTACGTTTCAGTCACAGGTTTGAGACTTTCATATATAAATATTTGAATTTAATCACTTTAATGTGACTGACGCTATTTAAATTTAAGCTCGTATCGCTTGTACTAAAATGCTTTGCAATAATGCAAGTAACAAATATATCTTTTCTAATTATTGATTATTTTTAGTTTTTCTACAACATGAAAAACAGTGGTTTATGCATACGGAGCATGGGTATGACTTATCTACACAATATACAATGAAAAAAACCACTACTGGATTGAGACATGAGCAATTGCATACTTAACAATTTCACCATCAATAGAGCCAAGTTTTTATTCAATAAAAACTAAGACTTTTTAATGCCATCCCATCATCTAAATATTTTCATAGTTCCTCGTTAGACCTTCTAAACTGCAAAGAGGATAACTTGAAAGAAGACTGAATCGCTAATGCCAATGCAAAGATCCAGGTAGTTGCCTTTATTATGTCTGAATTCTCTGCATTCTGCATCATCAGCAAACCAACGATAAGGAAAGATCAGTAGCAAGGTATTGCCCGATTATTACATCGTAAAATATATTTTTATCGTTTTAGGAAGGATTTTCAGAACAAGAATTCTCACTTCTCATCATGCATCTGCAGAACTTCATGTGACAAAAGCTCTTGGCTCTTGGTCTTTGTTGTTCGTTGTGAGAATGGAGGTAGACATTATATAGTAGGGAGGAACACAGGATTGCGGCTACACCATGCGACACTTGCGTTGCTGCATATTTATCTGCAATCTGAACAGATTTGAACTGACTGAATAATCTGAACTCTGAACCATTTACAGAGTTTACATTGGAAAACTTACTTTGCTTTCCAGATCGGGTAAGTTGCAGTTTCAGTTAAGGTCAGGGCAGTTGAGGCTGAAGGCTTTTTTCAGTCGCCACCTTGGCACCACGTCTCTAGTCGCCACCTTGGCACCACGTCTCTAGTGACGATTCCCAATGTGACCACTCAAAGCTATCCACCTATTCAGATCTATTGACAACTGTGTCAACTGTCTGCAATCCAGCGGGCTCACAGCTTTTCACTCTCTGACTGTTGTCCGTTGTTCATTCCAGCAGCAGCCTGCGACCCATTCCAGCTTTGGAACAAGACCATCAAAGGTTTTTTTGACTTCAAATAATTAATGTTCTATTAAAACTTCAAATCTTTTTGCGCATCTTTGTGTAAAAATCTGTGTTGTGATTGTTGCCTAAAGACCGTGTTACACCATTTTCCCTGAAGAATTGAAGTCTTAGAACATACATGTAAGCACAGTGTCTTTTTAATTTGTTAAAGTACGAGTGCATTTCACATGTGTGCTTCTTGAACGTTATCGTTTTCCAGACTTCGGAACAAAATCTTCGAGGCAAAATGTACGGGTGCAAAACTTTAGATGAGCCAAGGTATGATGTCATGAAGCTACTCGCCGAGCGCAACACTGGCCGAGCTCAAAAGAGTGCTGAAGCAGCGGATGGTCCCCGGAAACGACCCATCCTCCTGTACCCTTCTCTTAAGCAAGGAAAAGGGGCTTTCCAAGTAAAGAAAATGAAACTCTACGAGGACAAAGAGAACAGTGATAGCACCAAGGTTGTCAAAAGTTGCAAAAAATGACGCAATTGAGGTTCAAATTATGACCATTTAAATTATACTTTCGTTGTTCAGCAGGGTAAAGCCATGGGCACTATGGAGGCTGGAAACCGAACGATGAACCGTCCGAATGAAAACAACGAAAATTCACAGGACCAGCCGAAGGGTCGAAAGGTTCTTCGTAATCTTAACATGTAGCTTTGAAACTAATTGTTTCGAACTCCAAGTTATTTGTGAATGACCATGGAAATTTTTCTCTGTTAAATTCAATCTCTACGTATGTTGTGCATTTTTGTAATTTTTTGACTGTTTTGATTAAACTTTTGAAGAATTGTATGTACGAATACGACTGAACCGTTTAGAACTATCAGGCAAACTATTTAAACGCTCCAATGGTTTAGGTATACCAATACAGCTAGTATCGTTGCAACAGCCAACAGAGTATCGCTAATTGTTGTAGCTTGAAGCTGAGCTAATTGTGAGTTGCACGTTGCCCCAACGGACACACGTGCCCGAGAATCTTTCCAATAATCCTCATCATCATCTCTCTGTATCTGATGGATGGCTGATAGATAGACTGTTAAACGTCTTAAAAGAACCTACGATATCATATGCAGTTTTAGCTAAGTTTTGGATTCATTTCAACTTGCTTTTTACGATAATCATAAAGCACTGTTTCATTCTTCTCATTGTTAAACTCATCTGCAAGTCCCACACTCGCAATTCACGAGTTAATGACTTCCTTCGTAGTACCGGAAAGATATGGAGATGAACCCGTTGCGACCACCTTTTTCGTTCATAAACATCTTCGAGAAAATTTACGATGCATGCTAACCCCATTTTCTGGTGCACATGACGGAATCCTAATTTCATACCTTGTTAAATAAACAAATTTAACTATGTGCATACAGTAGTACATGTAAGCTAAGAGTTGATGAAGCTTCGTGTATTAACCACAAACTCTTTTGTCAACCTTTAAATACGTACTCATTATTATATTCAAAGCAGTAGTGGCAGTTGCCGAGTTGAATTAATGAGATTATGTTTTAAGGCTTCTCGCATCTGTTTCATGGAGACGTACACATAGCTCTGTGTGCATTCCTTGTTATGTTATGCAATGTTTGACACTGTTGGGCTTTAGAGAAATACTGTTTCTTTGATGAAGACTTTATCTCTTCGTAGTATTCGTAGATTCTCAGTCAGTCTGTACAAAAAGCTGGGAGAAGAGGGCAATAATAAGAGCACCATCACACTATATTCCAACAGCGGATTTATTGCGTCGAAATTTCTAAAAAAAACAGTGTACGTCTTGAAAACATGTAATTTTTCGGTAGGATTTTAGGAAGTTGTTGCCTTAGATTTAATAAATTTGCAGCCTGCAAACTCATATTTACACAGACATTAGAGTCGGAAACCATTTCTGGAGTGGAGGTCCATGCAATCCATCAGGAACAGTTACATGTAGATAATCGCTTTCTCCACGAAGAGAGGGGCAGAGCCCATTCGTGCATAAAAATCTCAAGGAGTTTAAATATTAAAAGGCTCTGATACTTCTGAAAAGACTCATGAAAGATTCCGGTGTCGGAGGCATTCGTGTGAACTTGTGGATGTTGAGGCATTATCAAAAGTATTCGTTTACTTGGTTCGTTAGTTCCCTGAAAGTCTTCTTGCAAGTGTCATGCCAGGCTTAAATAGAGTTCTAACAACGGCGTGTGAGTGAGTTTGAATGTATACGTACTCCACTCATTAATTAGTTTGTTGATATTGATTGCAGAGACCATTAGAGTCTGGAACTCCTTCCATCCATGCCAAATACGGGAAACTTCAAGAGCTTTCTAATAGCGTTTAAGCATGCATGCAAGGGCAGAATAAATTCATGCAATACGAATACGATACACACACCTCCATAAACCACAGAACACCTACATTTCTATTGAAAGTGTAGTGGTGAGTGACAATGAGTCGCTGATTTCAAGAGTAGTAGTCTTCTTACGTATCAAAAAGTCTTCATCAGACTGCACGTAGTATTCTTAGTCTTACTACCCGTCCGTCTAGTAGTTCACAGTTGGTTGCGGTAGCAGCAGAAGGTATGGGAATTGGGACTAACTGTGTGAGCAACTCTGAGAACAAGTTTTTATACGAATCTTCATCTGTTCTAGTGAACAAATTCTAAGGAAGTAGGTAGGAAACCGAAGATCACTCGGATATTTCAGCGCGGAAGGCAAGATGTCTGTTCCAAAACACTTGTGATTTATGTCGCTCACTCGATCTTAAATTCTTCGTTACACTATTTAATCCATTCAGAATCTGTTCATCTCATCTGGTTGATCCAATGACGTGAGTTCACCTCTTCTTCTTATAGGAACACTAAGCTACGTGCACGCAGTTTCTGTGCTCAAGTGTCTCATCTTCATTCATGAGTAAAGCACACTGTTGCGCTTTATCTCATTTTTCGAAATTCGTATTCAGTAAATCAGTCATATCGTTTTAATACTTACTGCGATACATAACATCTCAGACAGAAATAAAATGTAAGGGAATTCCTCAGAAGTTTTGAGAAAACTAGCAACTGGGAAGAATTTTTGTGTTCACCCTTACTTCCTTATCTCCTGTAAACTTCAAGGTTACTGGAGTCTTGGTACGTACTAAGCTAAACGGATAAGAAATATTGTAGAAACATTAGCTGTTCTAATTTCAAGTGAGGATTGATTTTGTCCGTGTTCGTGGTTGTGGTAAAAGTCTGTCAGGACAGGAGTGTGAAAAATTCATTTTGACATTCCGTGTATTATTTTGTTAAGCATAAGTGTGTGAAGATATGCTCATCATATTAATTACCTTCACATTATAGAACTTTGTTCTAGAAAGATATATCGTCCGGTGATTCGATAGGAACATCTGTGTTTCATAATTTGAGTGTAATCGCTGGAATACTTATTTAGTAGGGCAAATAGGTAGTGTAGTAAGACTTTCTAGTTTTTCTACTGCAGGGAACTCTAAATATGAACAAGTGCACTTTTACAGTATTACAGACATCCAAGGACAGTCTGAAAGTCTGAATCCTTAAATGAAATGTAGTTTGTTCTGCAGGGAGGGTGCCTGAGAGGTGACCATGACTTTACGTGAGTCCGTACTGACCTCAGCATGGTGACAGAAGAGAATTCGGCCGGTCATCGAAACGATAAGGCTGGTAGAGCCGCATCAAGAAGCCCTGGTTGTGCTTATCTACTGGACCCAAACTCCTACCCTATGAAACACTTCCGCAACCACCATGCAGTTCACCCACAGAGTTCTAATCGTCGCAACACTTATCGTTACCGTCTTCGTCCTCCACGGCCTGTGGCCAGCTAGTGAAGGTAACCTTATTCTTCAATATCCTAAGCATGCAATAACCCTCTCATACGGCATTGCCAATAGCTCATTATTTGTTATCTACTCCAACGCCAATAAGTCTATACCCCTTAATTTTAATGTACGAAAGAGATCCTCCTCCATGCAAACTGTTCGAGTATTGCTTAGCTTACCCTGCACCTGTCCTACTGGGTATATAGTGAGTCAAAAGAGCAAAGAAGAAAGCAAAAAGTCTACAAGTCAATTATGCATAGTCACATACATAATTAATAGGTAGGCTTATACTTCATTGCTCTTTCCGTAAAGCCCAGTAGAAGTAGAAGGTCGGGTGTCGAGTATAACATGTAATGTGTAGTCAAACACAACATAATTTTTTACTGGCTAATTTAATTATACGGAACAATCTTGTGTATCATAAAAAACGAGTTTTATGGATTGAAAAATAATAATCTGTCGTAAAATTGTGTTCCAGAGGAGGACAACGAAACGAAAATCCTTCGCCATGTAGTCTCATTAGAATCAACACTGAAAGAGTACGAAGCAATCGTCTCATCCTTGCGGAGGGACATAGTCATGTATAAACGGAGCCAAGGAACTGGTGCTACATTTGTAGATCGA
The DNA here is from genome assembly GCA_034698685.1 of Isotomurus pseudopalustris. Taxonomy (NCBI): domain Eukaryota; kingdom Metazoa; phylum Arthropoda; class Collembola; order Entomobryomorpha; family Isotomidae; genus Isotomurus; species Isotomurus pseudopalustris. Next base: position 49,106 of record JAQGBV010000097.1, read on the forward strand.
GCATTTAATTCACCAGCCACTCTGGACAAGTTGTTTAATGTTAAGCGTCTCAAATTATCTTCTATTTTCGACTCCCTACCTCATCTAATCGACTATGATGAATCTATGACACCCGCATTAACTCTGGGCAAGGAAAGAGACGGAGGTAAGACTAGAAAGCGAATTCATTCAACCAGAGTTGTGCTTGTTTGTAGGATTCATGAAGCCAACTGTTTTGTAATTATGCATGCTTAGCATCCATCGTGATTGGAATACCAACTGTGAAAAGACCAACGCAAAGTTATCTTCTTCCAACTCTCCGGAACCTCATAGGATCCATGCTTCCTGACGAGAAAAACGAAACGCTCATAATTATTTTCATAGCTGAAACAGACGTGTCTTTTGTTGAGAGTACGGTCAACTCGATCATGCGTCTGTAAGATAATCTACTTGTATCAACCATGTGTATGTGTGACTTGATGTGTGTCAATACATCTCACGACTATGTGTTTCTTTGACAGATTTAAGGCAGACTTGGATTCAGGCTTGCTGGAGATAATTGCCCCGTCACCTACTTTTTATCCAAACTTAAAGTCAATCAAAGGTACCTTAGGAGACTCTGACGAACGGACCCGTTGGAGAACCAAACAGAATCTCGATTATGCTTATTTAATGATGTATGCAAGGCATCGGGGAACTTATTACGTTCAGTTGGAAGACGACATTTTAAGTAGAAAAGGGTTCATCAGTTACATGAAGAGTTTCGCTGTAACTAACTCTGTTAAGGACGAAGAGTGGTTTATGCTCGACTTCTGTCAACTCGGTTTCATAGGTAATTTAATACTCTTCACTTTCATGTTGGAAATTGATGAACAAGTTACTCTCCCGTCCTGTGCTCTCAAGCGGATGCTTCTTTCTCATACCCTTTTGAACTGAACGGTTTTATTGCTCATTTTACTCAATTTTACTGCATTTTGTGAATTGATTTTTGCTGGGTTGGGCTATGTGCTCCTACACAGGTTGTCAATTTATATTCAGTTGGGTTTTGGGATTTAATGAGTTACGGAGTGGAAAAGGAAGTGCTAAAAGATGTAGGAGATGATGATGATGACCATGATGAGTGCTTTTTATTTATGACCTCCAGGCGTACTCCTATATATCCTTCCTTTCTTTTGTGTCCAACAGGAAAGCTGTTCAGAACTTCTGACTTGTGGAAACTAGTTGAATTCATACTTTTATTTCATACTGATAAGCCTGGAGACTGGTTGTTGTCGCATTTCTTCAGTAAGATTATTTTTAGATGAAAAACCTATTAGAAATAACATTTAATGAACTCATGGAATGATGTATGTTTTTTATGATTCAGGTGTCAAATATTGTAAATTAGACTACAATCATGTAAGTTTATGGTTCATAATGTAATAGCGTGTGTATGCTGTGTACCGTGATAAATTATTCGCTTACAAAAAGAGGAGAGATGAAATATTAATGGTAATTTGCCGATATGACATTGCAGAAACGCTGTTTGCGGGAGCTTAACAAGCACTGGATTCACTATAAGCCGTCGCTATTCCAACATATAGGAATGATATCATCCCTTAATGGAAAAGTACAAAAACTAAAGGTTTGTGCTACTTTTTGAAATGCCTGATAACATGAAATGTTGTGATTGTTTTAGTTATTGGGTTAGAACTAATGACTTACTGTCGATTGAAATATTAGGATCGCCAATTCGGAAAATTAGAGCTTTTCACAAGACACATAAATCCTGAGGCTGTGGTTGAGACTAGTATTAAGCATTATGGGCGGTTCTCATTAGAAAAAGCTTACAAGGGGACGAATTTCTTTTGGGGACTTGCACCTCAAGGGGGTGACACTATCAAGTTTACCTTTAAGCAGCCTCTGTGTCTGAAGAGGTATACATACTTAACTACATCAATTACAAAATTTAAAAGATATTAAGTATCATGCTGAATCAATTGGGAATAGTTACAAGTTCGTAAGTGGAAATGCAGAGCATCCATCAGATAAACTCAAAAACGCAACCTTAGAAATAAATCCTGAGTCAAAATCTTCATATGCCATCAAGAAATACGGATTCAGTGAAACCAAAGACGGTTACGTTATAATTGGTAAGTCTGAAAATTTTTGAGTGTTAGAAGCCATT
>JAQGBV010000098.1:0-50627 GCA_034698685.1 Isotomurus pseudopalustris
ACACAACTACAGGACTAGTGAATTGAGCTGTTGGCTTAAGAAAAAGAGTGAAAGAACGCGAGAAGCTCACTCTGTCTCAACCAGTCACAAAAAAGCAACTCGTTTGACCACTTTCTTCCTTTCTTTCTGGTCCAAGGATGAATACACTGGATGTTATGTGATGATCAATGCAATGCACCAAACTGCAAGTCTCTTTCTAAACGATCTCTATTCATTTTACTTCCTTTCTCCGCTTTTCTCCACAGTACGTTTATGACTGCATGACTTTCCTATCACTCACAGCATCAACATGATAAATCTACTCTCGTCCTTGATTCCACAAGGATTTCCGTGTGGCTGTCACTACTCCTCGTCATAACCATAATACAAGCTTTGTGAAACACACACACACATACAATGCACGTTTACAACAATGCATTTCTTATGAAGCACAGCTAGTCGCTAGTCTACTTCTACACTCTACACGATCTCACATTACCCCATATGGAATTTCTGCCTGCAATATCTCCTTATCCGACTTAACCCTACACCTCATCTTTGTGTACCTAAAAATGCATCTAGATGAAAAAAGTAAATGAGAGAAAGTTTGGGACTCACCACATCCTTTGCATAAGATGCTGTCGACCATTTTGGTATTTCTCTTGTTGGCAAGTTCCGGAGAGTACACGGCAATAAAGTGATTGTCCACTTTGGCTGCAAAGACGTAATACTTCCTCCCCGTCTTGACAGTGGCTTTCGGAGGGAGGCATTGCCTAAGGTTAGGATTGGGTCGAGGGTTGAAAGAGTTCTGAGGAACCACTGCATTCCTTCCAGTCCTCCGACTTCCTCCTCCATTGCTTCTTGCAGCAGATATCGTGGAATTGGGGTAGATTCGAGGTGAACTTGACGAGCTTCTTGTCGAGCTCTGCTGATGGCTCACAGATGAGGACGACGATGGAGGTCTCGATTGGAATTGTTGCTGCTGCTGTCGATTGTTGTTGGTTGTCTGGAGGTTTCGCAGTTGCTGCTGCTGTTGTTGCTGCTGTTGTCTGTACAACTGGATTTGATTCTGAGGCTGGTGTAGCTGTCTACTTGTAATGATTCCTGTGCTTACAGAGTTACTCAGGACATTCGCACCACCACCACCACCACTTCCAGCACTATTATGGACACTTTTGAAATTACCAGTCATTGTCGGAGTGTTTCGCGAAGAAGAAGAATGTGAATTGACACCGCTACTAAGCCTAGGGACTTGTTTGCTGCTGCTGCTGCTACTACTTCCATTAAGTTGTCTATTGTTTCTATTATTTACATTAAGTCTGGGTAACTCCTCAGAGTTGGGGTTATCGAGGAACTGAAGTCGGAATTGCTTTCGTCGTCTCAACAAGGGAGCATCTCCTTTAACGACACGGTGAAGGTCGAAGGTGACTCCGTAGGTGCCATCCGAACGAACTTCACTTCGGGACCTTGCGATGCCTTCGAGGACTAACGGAGTGTCCCATACTTTGACTGTGATGTCGGGTCTGTACAGATCTGGCCACGGGTTAAATCTGAGTGCTGACGGACCTTCGAGGACGGGGCAACTTGGTAGTTGTGCTTGAGGACTTGGAGGAAGTTGGAGGAGTCCTCCAGACGACCCTGCAGGCTTCGGTGGACCAGGTCCCATCGCACGTGTCGGTCGACACTCAACTCGGAATGGGAATGAACTGAACATCAGTAGAAACAAGGAGAACGTCCAAAGAATAAGGATTATGTATTTCATCGCGACTCTTCTAAAAGTCTTCTTTCTCGGGTTGACAGTGACGAAGATTCCAATTCACACGGTCGCAATGAGATTATGACAGTGAAGAAGAAAGACTCAGTTTGTCCAGCACTAATAACAACCTTTCTCCGTTTCGTGGCAGGGTACACTGAGATTGGGAGATTCACTCTATATGATGATAGCTGACTTGGATCAAAAACCATCATCGCTTTGGATAGACAGTTTGCCAAAGTGTACAAAAAGCCACGCTTATCCCGGATTCACACACTTCTCACTGGAAAGAAAAGTTTACTAGCAATTCGTGTAAACAGTTACCTTAGTACGGTAGTCTCGCAGTCTCTCTCAGTCACCATAGAGAAGACGAAGAAGAAAAAGTTCACACACAACTCCAGTCTCTCTCCTTCAGGAGACAACGGAGAGCGTATAAAAATGAAATGATCTCCCTTCTTTCTTCTGTGGATCTGATTCTTGTGTGACTGTGTGTTTTTGTGTGTGTGTGGGTCCAGCCCACAGTGTGACGTCCCGAGATGCTTTTTACTTTTATGATTCGGCAGATGAGTTAAAATGATAATTTCGGATACGGATGAGGATAATGATGGGGAGAGCTTTCTTTTCCCAAATTAGTGGACGCCACAGAAGAAGTGGAAATGTTCCAGAGAGACTTCTGCAGAAAGTCACCCTCTCTCTCAAATCTTTCTCTTTGCTCATAGAATTTTATGAGTTCCGAATGTTGTTGAATGTGTACCAGAGAGGCTATGTCTAATAATTCGGTGTCTTTGCAGTTAACTGTGAGTAGTTATAGAAGGAGAAGAAGATGAGACTCACTTGACTAGAGAGCAAAAGTAGATTGAATTCTTCAGTGGCAACCTTCCACTAAATGTGCGATTATTAGTTTGGATTTATGTGCACAACGAGGCTATTTCGTGATGAGACAATTTTCTCAAACAACTCGGCTTTTTCATTGTTTTTCTCCTGGTTAGTTCTCTGACTAGAGATTATAACTTTAGTGTAAGTATAAAAGATCTTCTTACTTACAAGCTGAGGAGAGGATACGAAGAAGCATTCGCTTTTATTGTGTATGAATTCTTATGGGTTCACAAACTACTGGGAAACTACGTGAATGTTTAATCAGACTCGTTGAAACGTGGGATGAGTTGTCTTTGAGAAAGCGTAGAGTACATAAGATGGAGAGATGCACTTTGAGAACCGCTTACCTAAGATGTGTAAAATAAATCCCAATCGAGACTCTGTTAACTTCACTTTGTTTTTAAATTGCAATCGAATGAGGTAGTGTGAAAAAAGTTAGTGAAACTGAAGTATTGCCCAGATTTCACTCATATTATTACAGTTTCATACGTATTAAATGTGAGTTCGTCTTGGTATCGTTCGAGTCTTTGAAATCTCTCGCGTAGAGACAATCAATTCTAGCGACTACAACTTCCTTCCACCTTTCTCATTGGGAACTTGAGGATAATTAAGAAATACGGAAGAGTTGTGAGAGCGTACGTGAGCTTATTTCTGTGCCGTGGTTCTCTCTTTGCCTGAGAACTTAGTGGGAAACACCACAGTCATAAGCAAAGGATGACTTTTTTGGCTCAGGGAAAGAGACGAGCACATTGTACCCGAGAAATGCTATGCTGCTCTGATAAATTTGGATCTTTACTAGAAGGAGAAGAAGGACCAACTGGTTGGCAAAACAGTCCGACACCACCAATCCATCCTCTATCCTCCATAATGAGCCCCGAATCTCTCGTAGTAGTAGTAAGTTCAGTAAAGCCCCAAGTTCTTAGCATTTACTAAATTGTAGACGTAGTAATAGTTGTAGAAGAGGGTGTATGTTGCATTACTCCATGTGTAAAAGCGAGTAAAAGGAGTTTACTAGGATTTGGATAGAGAGAGAACTCTCCTAAGCTTTCTGTTCGACAGTAAAGCACACACACACACACCATCACCATATATAATATACCATCAACCATCATTATCCTCTCTCTCTCTCTCTGAGTCTTCTTGGGCTGGATTTGTTAGACCGTTTGCTTCTAATGCTTCCAATATACCAGCACACACTAATCTTCCTTCTATTCTCTATCAACCTCACTTAACTAAACTGTTGCAGAGTTTAATATACGACACCTCGGTCGACAGTTCCCCCTGTTAATTGAACTGTATCTTCATCCTTTCTTCATCTCTTGCTGTGTCATTAGTGGTAAGGTTATAAACGGTATGTTTACTAGAATTACTATAACAGAACTCCAGATCAATTAGCATCGTTCGAGAAGTGTGCCACGACTCACGACGATGGGCAGTAAAATAGACCAAAAGACAAAGCTTAATTCCCAGCTTTTGTGTACAAATATATTACCCAAATAACCGTTTATTAGAGTACTTGCCTTTTATTAGTCCTTTGTGAAGAACTGCATCACTTCATTTTTTAGAATGCAGCAGGGACAGTCGGAGTCTCATCATTAATAACCCAGTAATCGTGAAACGAGTATCATCATTTGAAATTGAGACATGGAAAATGACAGAAAAAACAATGTGTTTCGATTAGTTGAACACACTCGTCTGTCATCTCATTTCACATTTCGTAATCGATAAGAATCTAATTTCAGAAATGAATAATTTAGCATTGTGTGTATTGATTGGAGGTTGTGGGAAATGGGCGTAGGATTGTTTAGATTCATTGAGATACAAGCGACAGAGTAATCACACACGAGGTTATCTCAGCGACTTCTGGCTCGATGATGTAAGAGCAGAGGATGGCATTGCAATGGAACTCAAATATTTAGGTTTCGGAATGTTTGTGTTTATACTTCATTATCTCTACAAACTACAAATTGGTGAAGTTCAGCATTCATGAATCATCTCTTCTTCACAGAAAACTGCTACACCGCGTCTATGCATCAAGAATTAAGAAGAAAGATAGCAAGAATGAGAACATGTGTGTAGCACAGTCAACAGTTCATTTTGAACTATCAGTTAAGAAATCTCTAATTTTAGCTGTCAGTACGGGAATCCGTTACTACAGTTTTTAAAAATTTGGAGTGAAAAAACGATATGCTATGACTCTATGTAATGCAATGAACTTGCAATGCATCACATATCACAACAACCATTTTGATGTAATACAAAATTGGGTCCATTTTTGTGATTAGTCCCTCAACAGTCTCCTTCCTGTGGTGATTGTTGATGATTCTGGAGTAGTGAAAGTTTACCTTTTCCCTTTCGTGACATGCTTTTTAAGTTAGCGCAATTTCGGGCGATTGTTGAACTAGAAGAGAAATAGGGAAAGCCACACATGCCAAAAACTCGTTTTTTGTCTCGATTTCCCGATTTACGACGTCCGTTCTGTTCATCGGGCACTTCCACTAGTACAAATGAAAGTACTGGAACTTGTTCAAGACACAAGAACAAGAGTCCTTGCTCTCTTCTTCGTATCTACTCATCTCAAGTAAAATCACAGCATCGACCTATCGCCGACTTTTTGCTGGTCTTGTTGCTATTGTGAAGACATTGAGATACAAAATAAAGAAAACCGACAATCCAGGCGAGAGGGCCACAAGCTCTTCTTCTCTTCTCGAGTCCAGTTGGGTCATCCCAAAGAACTTTTTGTTCTTTTGGCATAATGTCTTGTGTTGTTGTCTTGTTCTTCGTATCTGTTCTAGGCTCCTCGATACATTCACAAGGCATCGTGCATTCCTTCCTGTTCTTAAAAGGAAATTCTGATTTGCCTTTTTATTTCGTTTGTCTCTTTCCTTTAATTCACGAGTTTGGACTCCAAACCGACCACCATAACCCTTACTCACTCACATGGCACATGGAAGCTCCAGACCTTTCACCCCACTTTATGTCTTTCCTCCTATTTTATGACACTCGGACTTCATTTAAACTTTAGCTTTGTAAAAACTACTTTCTTTCCTTTGCCCGAGGTACTTAACCCGAGATTTGAACTCAAATTGGGTTAATCATGTTTACATTTAGATATCATTAAACAAAAACTCGAGTTTTATGACGAGAAATGTAGGAAAAGGAATACAATGAGTTGGAGGAGCAAGCAGTACAGCAGCAGTCAGGAGTGGTGGACAAAAAAGGAAATAAATCACTCCACTTCTGGAGATGATACAAGAAGTACCCATTGTAACAATTCGAATTGAAATATTTAAAAGCGACCATGTGAAGCAGAAAATTTTCCTCATCATTTATCTTGGCCTGAAGACGGGTCTAATCGACCATCTCTAAATATCTTTTAGCTCATTCTTCTTCCTCCACTTGGAGGAAAGGGCATCTCTCTCCTCTGTCTCTCTGTGTGTATGTGCAGTGTGCCTCATGAAAGCTTTTGTGAACGGAGAACGATCAAAGTCTGTGGGAATCTCTGTATTATGCTTCTGTAGATGCTTGCTTACCAACCTATTTTCTGTCTCTGCCGAGTGCGAGTCTATGAAACTCCATACAAAGTCATGGGGAAACGAGATCTTATCTGTGTCTGCAAATCCGATCACATGTGGACTTTTAAAGATACTGGATGTGTGTTTTTCCCCGAATTTTTATTTTAAAGATACACACACATGCCTTTTCTTCGAAAGCGGCCGACTAGACTTTTCAGTTTTTACCCGATAAATTATAAAGATGCACTTTCAGATGAACGATCCACTTGAACTTTTCCCGATTCACGACAATTATTGGAGTCATTGGAGATGGAGAGACAGAGAGAGTGAGAGCGTCGGGAAAGTCAGAAAGGCTTTCAGTTGTTCATGTTACCTTCTCGTAGACATGATGATAAGATATGACAGATTGACAGAGTCTGTACTTTTACTTCCGGGTGTACATTAAACATGACTCATCTCTGTGGCCTTGTGAATAAGCCAACGAACTTTATCTTTTCATACTGCGCAAATCTTAAGAGTGATAATTTGTATGCAACCTGAAATCATCGTGGAATGAAGAGTGACGACGTGAGAGTTAGTTCACTGTCAAGCCAAGTAACGAAGATTAACCTGCAATTTATTGGAGTAAATAATTAATAAACTAAATAAATATGAGCCCATGAATTGATCCAATTTTTCTGTACCGAGAAATAATGTATTTATTGCAACAATTCGATATACATTACAACATTGTGAGTCATAAAACTGTAATACATCAGTAAACAGTATAGTGTGTATTTATAGTGTACGTAGAGTTCGAACGTAACAGGATATTGATAATGCTTGCTATAACATGATTGTTGTAAATTTGCAGTCCAAGTGGTGTAAAAATTATGTTAAAATGTCTGCATCATATCAAATTACACGGGTTGAATATTCCATGTCACTTTCCCTTTGGGTGATAAACTCTTCCAGTAATGAACTTCACGAAGAAAAAGCTTCCAGCTCGTCAGTAAATAAATAATGGTACAGTTTTTACAGAGAATGATGACAGTACAATTCCTCTTTTCTCTATAAGATCGTCTCAAAATTGTTACTTTAAGTATGTGTGTTCTTTAACTCTGTAAATTATCACTCAGTTGAATGTCAACTATTTAGCAAAATGCCGTGTTAACAGATCAACCTTGAATTTTTATACATTTTAGTAGTGATTTTTATGCACAAAAATCTAGGAATATCGACGTGAAACGAAAATGTGTACAACGTAATGTCCAAAAAAGCCTATCATTAAGCCAAACAGCTGTTTAAAAATTCATTACACAACTTTTATTTTAATTTACATATCAATTAGAAAGTATCTCCTGTCCGACTATCATCTTCAAATCTCTCCCATACTTCAAACTTCGAGCTAAGTAAATCTTCTACAGATAACAATACACATAGTAAGTATTCCTACATCAAAATGTTTCAACTAACTTGACAATACAAATCGAATTGGTACAAAAACGTGTGACAAAGCGTGTGTAGCCATTGTTTTACTGTTAAAAGACTAACAAGACTACTTGTAAAATGTTACCGAATCACTTCTCTCCACTCTAAATATTTACTACACTAATTATAATTCTTCCTTCCGCAAGATATTCCATGATTTGTAATTAACGAGATCAAATTACAATTCTGAAATCCTGAACAACATCTGACTCTCAATTAAATTGCTCATCAAGATGAAGTAAGATCGGACGGTTTATCACGCAGTGTCACATTCACTCTACTCACACACTAAATTTCTAAATTTCTAAATTCTATATCATCTCAATACGACTACGATTTTAGACTCGATCGAAAGTAATTTCGAAGTTTCATTTAATTAATAGTTTAATAGTCTCTTATTAATTCATGATTAAGGTTCACAACTCTCAATGATGTGGAACAGGCGTATTTATCTACTTTGTTTCGTGATTCCTTGCCGATTCCTTTATGTTTCTTTTACTACAATCTTAATCTGAATTTATATCGATTTCCAGAGATCCGTTCCTGTTTAAATGATTGTTCTCATGTATTATATGATACATGTACGCCTGTGTGTATGTGTAGCACCTGCGAAACTAATTTAATTAGTAGTTGCTGGTAAGCTAGAATTACATTTTTCTCGTCTACTCAAAAGAGCAAAATATATCTAAATTTTATTTGAAATTTAGACTTACTTGTCACAATCAATACACATGATATGTCATTTGATTTGAATACCAATACAGTTTACTTTTTAGATTGCCACTTTGCCTTTGCCTGCGTTGCATTATTTGCCAACTTATTTATACATACGCACATATGAAGATTTGCACACAAATTTGGTTTTGCACAGTAAGGACCAACTTATTCTTATTTTTAGTAATCACAAATTTTTCCTTAGATAACTTTATTTTCTCCTCAATCACTATATAACTTGGTTATACACATCATTTACTTATTCTTAATGATTAATCCATACACGCACTAAACTAGATCAGTTTCTGTACTGTCAGTGTGTGTGTGTCTCTCAGCCACACGACGAGTCTTGTCTACTTGTCTCTCTTCAAACTTTTACGAACATACCAAGAACTATTAAAATGTTTTGAATGAGCAAATAAATAATTATTGGTTATAATTATTTCGCTTTCCTTTCACCCAGCAGCCTCTGCTGCTGCTGATAAATATTATTATTCTATTGTAATGTATGTATTGTTAATTGCATAGTTTTATACATTTTGCGTTATGTAATGTCTCTCAAAGATCCTTTGAAGATGTCCTACGAATATTTTACGTGCATTCTCACTCAGTAGACTATAAAAGACACAAAATCGTAGAGAGTTTGACAAGAAGTGTGAAGTAGTAAGCTTCCCTGTTATTTATAGCACAGTTGCCTTAAGTTTTCTTAGTGAAATACAACGTTATACTTGTGTGTATAACTGTGTATTTAATACATGCATAATGATTTTTCCTCCCTGTACAACAGCTCCTCTTGATTAATGCAAAGTAATTATTCATATATATCAGATATATGTATATTTAGAATTCGATTCATGTCGGAGCATAAATGAGACACCTACAAAAGCTACCTCTCTGTATTCGACCACTCTACTCTTAACTGGATCTGAGCCATTCCTGCAACAACAACGGATGATGATGAGTGTGCAAAAAGACACGGATATGGAAAGAAGGAAGAAACACTGGTAGGCAGGCAAACCAGAGGAAATCCTGGATCCAGTGAATCATTAAGTCAAAAGAACTCTCAAGTCTCAAGTGCAAGGTAGTGTGCACCAAATGAATCAGCTTAAACAACTATTACGTAACTCAATTTTTTTTTCATTTTTCTATTTGCATTCATTATACTTTAGCTCTGTTGATTGACACTGGTTCACAAGGTACAGGTTCGGAAGTTGTTTTTTCACACAATGTCACTGAAGAAGTTTTTAAAGGAACAATTGTGGACCACATGCCATGTATGTTAGGTAATGTTTAGTCTACATAGCAAGTTGCAATTTGTATAGAGTGTGTAGGTCAAGAAATTCTGCATGTGTTGAATTTTAACTTTAGATTTCTGGATAGTTTCATAATTTAGTTACTTCAAATGTTCAAATCAGTGAATGTTACACAAGAAGATACACACACGCGAATGTTGGTAAATACCTTCGTTGTTAGTATGTGTGTACTCATACTCTCTGTGCAATTCCGTTTGAGAAAATGTTAATAATTTGTTAGAGTGTTAGTGAATTAATTTTAGGAGGTTATCATAATTTTAATATCGTCTGATCACGTAGGACTCTAGCCATAGGCGGATGTATGTAATGCATTTAATGTGTGTGAAGCCCAGAAGTGCTCCGCATCTATTGCATTGCGTACAAAAGCCACTCTGTTTCACATTTAACATGCCGAAGAAGATGAAGAGTGTTAATAATGGTTTAAAATCCAAATCCTTTCTATTATTGTGTTAGAATTTTGGGTCATTTGTTTAGTAAGAAGATCTCATCGATTCCCTTGAAACTTTTAAAGTGAGTCTGTAGGCTGTGTTGACTTGTGGTTTTGTTATGTCAGAGTCATTTCATGATTTTAAATGCTCTAAGCTCTCCTATAGTCTCTCTATTAATGCTGCTCTGCAGTTTCGTGAAGGAATCCGATGTGGTTGGTTAGTGAAGATGATGATGATTGGAGTGATGATGAGTGAAGATTTCTTAATGACACACAGAATGATTATGAAGAAAAGGATAAAGTTTTTAAAGGTGACGAAGATGGTATTTCGTTTGATGTCTTCGGAATGTTAGATGTAAGAGTATGGGCCTTCAGTTAGAGCCCTACAGAGCATTAGTCAAGACGGGTCATCTTTGTTTCCTCCGGGTCCTGTAGATCCAGTACCGTTGTTGTGGGCCACAATGGGTCCTGCTGTACTCGAGGGAACTGAGATTTGGGAAACTCCTCCAGGGAGCAGTGGAATTCCACCTGGACCGACACCCACCACTCCTGTCGATCCTGGAGCTTCAATCGCACCTGCAGTCATCCCTCCAGCTCCCACGGCTTCTCCTCGATTCGGCTTGTACTCTAATCCCGGGTCGAACTGCATCAGCACGAACACCTTAAATTCCAACCAAGCTTAGTGATCACAAAATCCCAAGTCCCTCGATATTTTACATCATCACCACAATCACAATCTCATCGTTTTTACCGTATCTCTTTCGAAATTAATCTCACTAAACTGGAACGTCTAATCTGGAAGCAGAATATTTTCTCTGCTCTTTGTTTAAAGAAGTTCGTGTTTTTGAAATTTCCAATGAATATTAAAAAAGCGAACTTCTGTTCCACGTAAATATACATAAGTAAGCCGCCCGGTTCCGCGTTCCTTTCAAACATGTCAGAATTTTATGAATTCCGAAAATCCCAAGACTTAAACTACCGAAATATACATGCATCGCACCACTACGTACAACGTATGTATGGTTTGGAAAGCCTCGAGGTAGACTAAACTTAAGCCTGTTTACAGATTAATGCACTCGTTTCTAGGAAAGCCCATCTTTCTAGTCATCTTAACACTCCGCCAGAGAACATTAATCTTGCAAAATGCGTTGTACATCTCGAGAAAATCCTTGAAAGCCTTTAAATTGGGTACTGCCACACAGCTACAAACTTCAACTTACACTTTGCACACACACGAACAACATATGCACATTTTGGATCTCGGATCTCATCCGTTTTGCAAATTGTCGTGCATTATATAAGCTCACCAGGGGCTTATCCCTGTGGTAAAACGCGATCTCTGCAACCGACACTGTTATTTCCATCAAGAAGGAGAGTCTTTCATGAAAAATGGGTTTATTTGAACCTTTGGCAACTGAAGGTTGTGGCTACAGACAAGTTTCTGTCATTTCGATAAGTGCCTCTTCTTCATCCGAAACTACTCCATTTGATATTACCACACCTAGTGTAGTCTCAACTCTCAAGTGACGCAAACATAGTCATAAATCACAAACTATAAAGGGTGAATGATAGAGGTGAACACATCGTGTAGTAACAAGTCTATCCATTCTCCTTCTCCTTAATCAAAGTATTCAAGCTCAAAATAATTTTCACACTTTCTCACGGACAGCTCATTCTCCAGAGCATAACGAAATCATAAACACATCCGAACACGACGTAAACGAAAGGATTTATTCACCCACGATGAGTTCATTTATTTTGTTTGTACTAACAAAGCATCTTGAAATGCGTTGCGTTGCAAAGCCTAAAATATCCGATTCTTTTATGCCTGACCTTAGCCAACAGACATTCTGTTAAAAAAACTCATTGCTCCAATAATGACTCACTGGATCGCACAAAATGTATCAGTGTAGTTTGCTACTTACTGAGATCTTTCAAGTTATTTTTACTTCATTTAACTCTATTGGGATGAGATTCGATGAGATTCTTTTCGAGGAATTTCTATGCAATAGACGCAACGAAATTGTGTAAAAAACGGTGATGAGATTAATAGTTGTTTAGATTCTTTAAGACACACATTTAGATTCTTAGGAAGGCACTGACCTGATCAGAATTTAGAATGCTGAAATCATCTGGAGGATTCGTGATGACATAGCGTTTTGAAGCTGCTTCAGGATTTGCGGACGTATCACGGAACCTTCAATTATAAAATGCGACTGGTCTTAGTTTAAACTTTGACATGGGGTTGCCTTTAAACCACAGTTCATAAAAACACACACTCGCTTCATATGAATTCTCATTGAATTAAAGAAATTAAACTAGAATAGAGAGAGAGAGAGAGAAAGTCAGATTTTTCTATAAGACTTATTAGGGTAAATTAGGAGTTGGATAAAAATCCTTCTAACAATAATTCTGTGCCACGTCCACGTGGTTTAATTGATTCGATTGTTAGATTTTGAAATGTAAATTCTAGTTCAATACGATTTCAATTTGTATTGAAGGAAATGAAGCGAGAGCAGAGGTGCTTTTAGAACAACCCTGACCAGAAGTTTGAAGCCAAGTAGTAGAAGAAGTAAATGTGGAGAGAGAGAAGTAGTAGCTTTTTTGTCACAACTAAAATAGCTACAATTTTACTATTGTTAGAGATTCGATAATCAAAAAATAATCATTACACGTGTTCAAGCTCTTGGCCAAGTTGGTTAGTTTAGAGATAAGTAGGAAAGAAAGGGCTTCTCTTATTTACATAGGAAGTAACCTGTAAAGACCAATGCAGAGTAGGCCGTACTGCCTCAAAGCAGCTACGAACAGCTCGCCGTACTTTCCGTTTTCGTATTGAGAAAGCGGACCATCGTACAGCGAGATTTGGCCTACTCTGCAACGGTCCCTGTGGGCCAGGGTTTCTGGGGTGCTGTAGCCTCCTCGCAGACCAGCCCCTTCGGCCAAAATCAGCTCCAGCTCAGGCGTCGCCCCTCCAGTTATCAACGACCGGATTAGAGTAAGTGCGTTTTGGTTGAAGTAAGTCTGCAAGAAGAACAAATTGGGAAGTGATTCGAGAACCCACAAAACAAGAAGGAGAGTCTCGCGAGGGACTTACAGTAGACATAAGTGAATCAAGGACGGAAACAGCGAAAGCAGTCCCACAAGCAAAAGGCTGAGTTAAGTACAACTCTGTATCGGGATCGTCGTCATCGTCCTGATCCAAGAATTGGACGTTGCTATCATTCACAAGCTCTGTGGGATACCAAATAATCATTTAGTGAGGTAACTAATCCTGGAATTACACACAGTCGCTTGACAAGTTGCTTAATCTCCAACCTGTAATCATCGGGACATTGGATCCATACACAGACCCTCTTCGTTGCAAAACAATGGGACTTCCAAGCGGAGAAGACCTCTCAGTACCTCCCCCACTTGATGTTTTACTCAGAACACCAATGGTATCGTCGAATGTCATGGCTTTGATGTTCAAAGAAGCCAGGATAGCCTCCTTATCGGCTAAAGTAGGGTCATCGTTTGAGGGCACTTTGGCAGAAAGAATCACACACATGTCACAAAGGTTCACGTTCACAGCCCGCAGATCCGCTCGACTTAATGGAGAGCCCTGAGACAAACAAACAAATCATTAACATCATCACTTAAGCAGTTATTTATTTTAAACTTTGATCTTACATTAAGTATAGAGATCTTGGGCAAGTTCTGCAACATCTTCCACTCTCTTCGGATGTAATCGAGAGACCCCACAATCACGACGTGTTTCAATTCGTGATAATGAAAGTTAGAAGCTCGTAGAGGCATCACAAGGTTTCTGAGTCCGATTAACGGAGAGTCCGGGTCCGCAAAGAGGCACACAACGACGTGACCGTTCAGGACAGTCATCGCTGCTTGATTTCGATCGAGAATGCATTCTTCAATGGACCTCGACGGACACCAGTGGAACATCCCCGTGGAGTCGTACTTCATCTCCGTCTTCTCGAAGTCAAAGTCTTTCGCCTGGTCGTCAGCTATTCCCACTTGCAATTGGTTCGCTGTGTTTCCTCCAGCTCCGTTCGAAGCTGCCTGAGCTCGACTTGTAGGCCTGAAGGGACAGACAACATAATTAATTCCCTTTCTCTTCTGTTCTTACACACGATTCAAACCACGAAACAGCTTTTGAAGAATTAATCGCATCACCACACACAAACGTACATTAATTTCTTCACTTCATAAGAAAGATGATATCCCGCAAGGGCTTGTTCCTCCGCATTTCTGTAAATCATTTCACACAAAACACACCCAAGGAGTGTAAATATTAATCCTCATCAGAGAACTCGTTAGTGAGCATAGAGTCCGTCACATCCAATTTAACAATAAATCTGTTTCATTCCCGAAGAATTCAAGTTCCAACAAAACAACTACAACTTATAAACACAGAGGAAGCCACAAGTGGAGAAAGTTCTGGAAGAAAGGAACTGGTTGGTTGGCTTTTTCGTTCGTTATCTCATTAGTTTCTGACTCATAAATCATCTTGTTAGGTAAAAGGATTATCGGGGCGTGTATAAGAAAGAGAGTTATTTGTTGGTTCATCACATTTATGAGACAAATTTGATAAAGCCACTATACCGATTAGCAGCTGCAGCAGCTTGTGCTGCAGTTACAGCGATTTGATTGTCTGTAGGAATCGCATTAGGCTTATTCTTGGCATTAGGTGGGGTCTTGCCCCCCGGACCTGCTATGGAATTCATCCTTGGCTTCGGCGTTTGATTCAATCCAGGCACTCCAACTGGGTCAAAAAGATCACACAACAAATCCAATTATTCGTCTGTGCACGTTCACTCAATTGGGGTGAGTGAAAGACGGAAAGACAGAGTGAAAGTAGAAGTAAAAATAAAGGACACAACCACGACTGATGTTTAAATGGTAGCTTAGTATTTGGTTGGTAATAATATTACTAGATATTAGTAGCAGCTGCATTTAAGTGCTTATAGGGGAAGAGTATTGTTATCATTAGAGTAATTAACTGGTACACATTAATTTTATCTTTTATTGCGAAGACGATGAGTTGTTATCATCGAGGCATTTACGAACTGTGAGAGCATACGGTTAGTAGGCAAATGTGAAGGGAGCGTGAGAAACAAGGATTTTTAGTGCAATTGTAATAATAGTAATTTATTATGATGTAGTACGGTGAAAGAGAGAAAGAGATGAGCAGTTAATTTTGATGTTAATTATGGGAAAGTACCTGTGGAGTCGTTTCGGTCCACCCGAGAATTTTCCTGGCCTGAAAGATACATAATGCGATCTGGGATAAATTTACGACCTTCTTTTCCCACGAGATAAAAATTTGCTAAAGTGTTCGCTCGTAATATTGTGAAAAGAAATTAGAACAAATTCCGCGTTTATGTTCTTTTGTCTTTTGGAGTGTGGGCTTTTCTGGATTAATTAAAAGTGCTTTCCATTCCATTGCTCGATATTATTACACGGGGGATTTGGGTGAGTGCTCAAAATTGCATGTGCTATTTTAAAGGGTTTTACAACTCTGAGTTTCACAATCACGCAAAAAGCGTTGCTTACATTTTAAAGGTTTTTAATTTACAATATTGTGAACACCATAAATTATTCATTGTGAAGTTTAATGCAAAAATAACTTTTCTCTCAGCAATTTCAACAGCAAGCACATCGCATTCAGAGCTCCATTGAAATTCTACCACAAGCCAAGCACATCTACAGGGCCATTCAATGCAGATTGCAGTTCAAGTACAGTTCTATTAATTATCTGTAAAAATCTTACAAGCTGTTAGAGCTTCTAATCTGCTAGAGGTTTTAAAATTCCTTTAAATGCAAACGCTGGAAGTTGCTGTTAACACATGAATTTCTTCACGGTCGCATAATGCGGATTTTAAGTTCAGTTTTCAAGGGGAAAGTTGTCTATAAAAATATCGAGGACAGTACATAAAAATGTGCATATTAGTTACATCTAAACGAGTAGGAAACTATGCTTAAGTGCTATAATACAAATACACAATTTAAGGACGAACACGAAGTGCATTTCATACCCGTACATGAAGTTAATTATTATTGTAGCTTGTAGCATAGAAGGGAATGGATTACAAAGCATGTAGCAGTTTAAACCTACTTTTGTATTCTTTTATGTAACATTTTACACACACATGATATATGTTTTTTGTTTAGCGAGAGATGTAGAAATAGTACGGAGTGTGAGAGATGCCGGAAGAAGGATTGAGATTTTAGGGAATGAGAGAAAGAGCAATTAGAGAGAAAGTAAGTTCTACCTCGGATATGAACCGTCTTGGGTATTTCTGGAGGAGTGAACGTAGGATTGAGAGTTGGGTCTATCTCCCCTAAGTACCAACCAAACACATCATTCACAGTTAAGTCTCACAGCATGTCATTAAATCATTAAATCACCACTACACAACATTCTTATAATGAATTATTAATTATATTAAAGAGTGCTAATAAACACACACTGACGAGATTTCAAAAACTTCTACACATTAAATCAATAATAATGTTAATTTTTCTTCGTTAGTCAGACTGTAAATTTATCCCATGAAACTAATTAATTATTTCATTAGTTCAGCATGGCTTTGTGACAAAATCAACACTGACGCAATAAGTAACTATTTTGTCACTGTCACTAGCTAAGAAAAAGCATGACACAAATTAGAAGAAAACAGTGAGAGTTATTTTCTAAACTATGGATAAAAATATTAAGTCGTACACATACCAATTCGTTGCATATTCATGTGAAGTACAAAATCATACACATATAGGTTAAGTACGTACGTAAGTACCCAACCAACATTCATCTCTTTGGAAAACTTTACAAGCAGTTTAACGAATTGTTGTACTCTTTCTGCACAAACTGTATGCACAAGTAAAACACATAGGCAATCATTTAATGAATGAGCATTCAATTTCTTCTACTTATTAAGACACGATTCAAAAGCTATCTAATTAGTATTCCATGAGAACTCTAAGAAGTCTACACAATAATATTACTTTTCCTTCTAGGTACAAACGAAGGAGAGCATTCAAATTACAAAAACTTTTAATTAACAGGAAGCTCAAAAGTTTGGGGAAAGGGAAGAGAAAGGAGATGAAGGAATCTAATTAGATTCTACATTTATTCATACTTTCAAGTAATTTTGTTTTTCGTTGAAGTTTACTTTACAGTGTACTTGTACTCTGAACTTGTACTTACTTACTTATATGTACTTTGAATAGTTGCTCAGATTGTGACTGAATGTCGGTTGATTTTGAAACTTTTCTTGGGAATTGGTTTGTATAGTGTTAATAAAATTAAACGGACGTTATTGTGTCTTTTTCCTACGTTGTCACTCCGTATATGCGAATAATCATTTGAAATGTTGAAAATAAGGAACACGTGTGTACAGGAGAGTTTAAGTGCATGAGAAATAAATTGAAGTGAGCCTTAAGACACACACAAGATAGAGAGAGAGAGTGTGTAGACACGTATAATACGGTGAACCACATTGAGCTGTGTATGAAAGTCTACGGTGAAAGAGTGAAACTAAAGATTGGCATTTGAATTAGTGCATTTGAAAGAAAGAGTGGTTGTGGTGGAGAAAGTGACGATTGGGGTAAGAGCGACGAACTTACCAGCATAGTTTGTGTAGTCATCGCCTATATAGTAAAGAGAGAAAAAGACGAGATGATAAAGAGAGACACATAGATCAACATCACAAGTACAATACAGGAGAAAGAACGAAAGTGACGGGGAAAAAGTATAAACGAAGAGGAAGGCGTGGACTTCTTAAGAAGTCTCACAACAATTTTGTAGCATTCGAAGAGAATAATAAGAACGGAAAAGAACTAAAAATTGAACGGAGCACACGGACATCATTATCATTGTCAGCAGTAACAAGAACAAGAATTGCGAATGTAAGGAACAGAAAGAGATGACAGATCCAACAACAGATTGGACACAACTACACATACAGATGCTATATAAAGATTTACAACTTTTGTATATACACACCACTTTCTGCCATCATTACCATACGTCATAATATTATACACACTGCCAAGTTGAGAGCTACACTGCTTTATCAACTAAAGTATAAAATAGTAGGCTAAGCTAAGAACAACAACGACGAGGACGACAGCGACCACAACAATGAATAAAAGAAAGGAAATCAGAACAAACATCGAGACACTGAAAGAAACGAAAGATAAGAAAAACTTTCTACGACTAGAGAACACGAACTAACGCTGATAGACAGAGTTCTAGAATCTAAAATTTCTAGACTCTTTTTTATGAGTATATACAACACATTTTTATACATTTTTAGAAGCGTTCTATATGACTACATTTATTATTTTTGTAGTATGACTCTCTAGTTTTTAGTATGTACGCTTCATATAATCCGTTTTAATATATGAAAGCTGTACACAACCTACAGACACAACTGCTGATATATACTGTTACTGTACCGTTTCAAATTTAGTGTTAAGGTACTTCGAATACTTTCAGCTACCAACTTTCATTGAACAGTAAAACATAAGTAGTAATTTGGAGGGTTTTAGGAGGAAAGAAGAAAGCAAAAGTGACTCACTAGCACGGCCAACGGCTTGGACAGCTCGTACTCCTTTCCTGAAAGTTGCCACTGTAAAATACAAAGTACACGTAATGGGAATTGACGTTAAGTTACCATTCATTCAAGAGGGTTGATATTGAGATTATTATGTCATTGGTTAAGTTTATAGTCACAGAGACAGAGACAGAATAAAGTCACTCACAGTCAGACTTAAACATTAGTTACATTAAGTCTTTTAACATTTGGACAACAATTAGTTGCTTTCACTTAAGCACATTCATGTAGGGCAAAGTGGAAACTGGAAGTATTTTAATTGTCTCTACGTAATGAAGAATTCGTTTAGTATTATCTGTTCGTAATTAGAATGTACACTTTTCTACATGTTAATCAGCAGGAGGTTAACTGTTCAGTAAGAATGAAAAGAAATACAGATGGGGGATATTTATTGTGAATACAAAGTGTACTTTTTAAATTCCAGTATCCATGATGTATTCAAGAAGTTTGTATGCGGACATACTAACAGATCATGGGCATTTGGGCATTCACAAATTCCAACACTGATTTTGCATAAAGTAAATAAAGATGCAGAGGAGCAAGTTTAGAAATTAAAAAAATGGATTGAAATGTTTGTTAAGTACGCGTAGAAAAATGAGAAAGGAAATATTTAATTTCGTTCGAATAAAAGACGCAATTCAAAAAAATGAGGATAGAGTAAAGTGAAGAATGAAATGAAAAATAGAATTGTTCCAAAATGCTACAAGAAAAGTACTATACAAAAAGAAGGTGTCTGATTTATGTATCAGATTTTCAGACTCCATATCACCATCATCATTCTAATCGTATCGGAAATTTACCCTCACTACTTCGCCCACTTGGAACGGAAAGATCCGTACTCTTCTGCATCATAAGGAGCATTCCCACATCTGTTTTCATAAATCATAATTAAAATGACAGAACAAATTAAAAGTTCTCGGAAGACTAAAAGTAGAAAGTATGCAGGCTATGAGGAATAAAATGTCTCAATATTGGATTTCCCTGTTTCCGTGCTTCAGTGGAATCTTGGCAAAAATGTGAATTAAAAATGGATGTGAAAAAACGTGGTATTAAAGTTGCCAGTATGTAAAAGTAAAATTACAATCGGGAGGTTGGGATGTAATCGTCGCTACATTCTACTTATGTGTACAGCACACACAGTTGATTAAACAGCTCGTACTAACGAGAAACAGTTTAGATGTCTTTCTAGTTAAAAGGGAAAAGATGTAAGTTATTCACTCGAAGAACAAGGGTGGTAGGTTGGAGTATATTGAAACTCTTCACTATTAACGAAGTTTAATCATTACTTCAAGGTGAACTAATTAATTAAGGGGGTAGAAACAGACAAGCAGTTCTCAACTATATATATTTAGATCAGATTCAAGTAATGAATTCTAACTTTTTACACGGGTGGGGAATTTCTAGTCTGCACAGGGTCACTTACAATTTTTGCATTTGCACTTCTTGATGAGCGTTTCATCGGAAACATGGTCGTGACAGGCTTTGCAGTAAAACCAGGCTCTGAGTGGAAGAATTAATTATTTTTAGAGTTTTTGTTAGAGAATTTTTTTAAAATACCAGAAATCTAAAATACCTTTTAACCTCGTCGGCACTTTGTGCAATGAAAAATCCCACAGTATTTGCTTGGATCTTTGCACATCTAGGATTAATTTGTATTTTGGAGTCATTCCCATCCTCTGACTTTGTCTCCATCGCGAGTAGCAGGAGTTTCAGTTTGATGAAGCAAAGTCTACACACAAAAAAGACGAAAAACTTTACTAATTAGCCCTCAATGACCTTCTTTCTTCTTCGTTAATGATAAATCGATGGTTGGAGACAAAAAAGAGAAAGTTCTCTTTCCCCACGGACACCTCCACCACTAGAAAATCAATGTATGGTCGTTTTTTAGAAAAAGCAACTCACTCGCAGGCCTGAGCGAAAGTCATTCCGACGAACGAAGGGCTAAGCGTTTCAGTGTACATTTCACATCCAGTTCCTTGCAGGTAGTCATTTTGCCACGCTTGAGTGTCCGGCGACTGCGAAAGCACAAAAGCACATCATTCTCCACTCTCTCTCTCTCTCATTTCTTTATACGTCAAAAGAAAAAGTCTAATTAGAAATTTAATTAAAAATGAGTTCGTACCGTCTTGAAAGATCTCATGGCAAAAAGATTAGCCATCATTGTAGAGAATCCTGGAGCCAAACAAGACTGAGCTATGAAACCCAGCTTAAGTTCAGCAAGGCAAATCACATCATCTCCTCTCTTCCAGTCCCAACTGGGAATGTTTAACAGGTACGCCTAAGCCATAAGAAACACACAGATGAGTGAGAACTTCCTATCTCACATTTCCTACAAGAATTCTCGAGATTTTAACAAGATTAATGTTGAATTTGATTATTACTACAAAGCTACAGTGTATTTAATTTTGGATTACTACCCTGGCACTAAACTCACCAAATTATGTTCATAAGCTAAGAAATAAAGTTACACACTACGCTTCCTTATCTTCATTCACCTTATTGTGATACTGCATGAGCTGGATGATAACTCGGATGTCATCTGAGTAGTTTTTGATAGAGATGACTCGCATAATGTTGGCAGCGTCCTCAGCATCCGGATCCTGACAATATTTGTTCGCCAACACGAGGCAAGCATCCGCTTCATGCACCTGTTTGGTTTCACACATCATTTCCCATCTCAGCATTTACATTTAGTCCTCCATCATTTAGCTCCCACACATTTTGCTACACAGTCACTCTCAAAAGCGTTCAGTTGTTACTAAAAAAATGTGAGATTTGCAAAAGGTGCAAGCTGATGTAAATAGTTAAATAGGCTGCTGCTGCTTCAAATTTAGCACATGCAAATATATAATCATTCTTTTTCTTCGTGTGAATGCGGCAATGTTATACACATATTATTCGTTCACTTAAAACATAAAAGCTTCATTGGCACGAAGGCGCAAAGGGGTGGTTTCATTCGTAACATTAATAATAATGTTGTTTATCTCACTGCGTATACAAATTATGGTTGCAACATAATTTAATTTTAATAATAAAAATTTAATGTTGGCTATCACTCAACTGTCATATGTTTTTTTACTCAGCTCAAATTATTAATGTTTGCAATATTTTGCAAAAGCGATTATTTATTCTTTCGCAAGCTTCTGTGTTAAGTTGCACAGCAATTAAGTTGCATCTTATTTCAAGTTAAATTAATTCATGTAAGCCATGCGAAAATATCCGTAAAAAACTAAATTTTGCAAAAATATCTGACTTTAGAATGTTACTTAATAAATGTGTCATGGACAAAAGATGGTTTCAAAAGGGAAAAATCACCAATAAACTTTTCTAGACAAAATCATTACAAAATTGTTACTGATTGAACGAGAACGTAAGTTGTAAGTTGTAGACAAGAACTCAGATTTCTCCTAAAATATGTTTTTAGTATTTTTGCACGAATTTTGTACGAATCTTACTTAGTTGTATTCTTTTCCACCTGCTATTTATTATTACCCTATTAATTTCAGATAGTCATGTCCTACACGCAGATTAATGTTGAGCACATGTTCTCCCATGGTTATCCTTCTGAAACTGTTGGGCATATAAAGCAGCATAATAATGCGCACACTTAACACATTTAAATGATTTAATGTATATGTGACAATACGTCAAGTCAACCCATTTCATTTCTGTGTTATTCAATGTTTACAGTTTGAAATCAGCCGTGAGAAAGATAGCAAAGAGAAAGACTTTTAATTGTTGAAAGTTGAAAGAAGATATTTGCATGTATATTAGAGAGCCGCAGAAGATTGAGATTAATGTGGCTATTATTTCCAGTGACTATACAACAGAATACTTTCATCAAAGAAAAATTTGCTCACAATAATTATTGAAATGCAACACGTTCTAAAACTGGTGCAGTAACAATGAGAGACATTTAACGAACGAACGAACAGTTATTACGAACGACAGGATGTTGGATGATTGATTTCTTTACCTTGACTCTTTGCAAGTCGATCGGGTTCATAATGGTTCCTTGGAAAAATTCCACTGTAGTAAAATGTCTCTTAAAAAGACCTTCTAATTCCAAATCCGGTGGTTTTCTGAATACAATTAAGTACCAAGTGGTTTAGTCGCATTCATTTACAATGTACAGATACTACAGAGTTGCTTCATCCTCTTCTCTGGGTCATATATTTTTATTCTCTACACACTTCCAAAGTTCCAAATCAATACCCCAAACCAACCCATAGGGCAACTAACCTTACGTAAAAGTAGAGAAAGTTGTGGTGTGTGTAGCTAAATCTACTCAAAATCCACTACAACTTCTTCAACTAGTGTTTATACTTTTTAACATAATTGCCTACACGAAGAGAGACGAGAGACTTGTGAAGTAAATAAATATTCACTCGTCAAACAAGACAATTTAGACTGTAGACAATACAGGCCTCCTGCATTCCCATCATCATAACTCAAGTTTCAGATCACACAAATATTCAACACTGTTTTTAACTAAAGACTTCAAACTAATAAACAAACGTAAGTTGATAGAATTCTAAAAGTAAGCAGGGAGAGAGTCTTGAATATCATTCCTCACAACATTATTTACGTACAGATTAGTAATCAGCAACATTAGCATTCATTACTTACGGTGTAAATAGTACGACTGTGAAATTGATCTACGCGTTAGTTGAATGTTAGTCAATGTTACTGAAGATACAATTAAGTAGCCATTATTGTAAAGAATTATTTAAGTAGCTTGCTAAAATATATATATCATATAAAATGATTTAGTACGGGACAGATAGAATAAAAGCAAAAGGGGAATGAATATAAAATATGAGACAAGATTAATACGAGAGTTTACTTCATGTGAGGCCAGCACATTAACATGATTAATAATTACATAAGATTGGAAATAAAGGGAAGACTGTATGTTCAGCAATATAGCAGAGGACAAAAGAGCAAGTTTGGTTTAGTTTACTGTTACAGCGTCCTAACCTTGACTCTCTCAAGATCTACAGCGTTCATCATGGAACCCTGAAAGAACTTGACCGTTGTGTAGTGTCTCTTCAGCAAACCCTCCAATTCCAAGTCGGGCTCTTTCCTAAGTTTACCCTTAAGTTTGTTAGCTCATTTCCATTTTGGTGATTACATTTACATTATAGTTTACGAAGGTATTAAGAAGGATGGAGCTCAAAGTTAATTTACTGTAAAGCAATTTCAGACTCCACGAAATGAAATCTTTTTTGAATAATTCAATTTCTTTTTTGATTGAGATCATGATTGAGTTAAAGAAAGAGGGATGAGAAAGAGAGAGAGAAGGAAGAAAGTATACCTGTGTAGAAAGACCACCTCCACATCCACGTCCTCTCGATCCTCGTGAAGAAAGTCTTTTAGAAAGTGGGACACAGATTCGTACGTAATGTGTCCGCACACGACGATGTGTCTAGTTGCACAAATGAGAATATCAGTTTAATCAACCGTAAAAACAATTATTCACAATATCTTTACAAATACAACATTGCGCGTGTGTGTCTATTACTGGCTTGAACTAAACTGTCACAAACTCTGTCTGCATCGAGAGTCATTTTTATTTTTTATTTACGTAACAATGAGCATTGCGCTTTTAATTTAGAGAAGTGATTAGTTATCAAGTTCAACCCAATGTGATATATCTTACATATGCATCAATTCCATTTACATGCAGAAAGGTTGTGACAGCTTGTTTCTGCCATGAAGGGAAAATTATATGTTTCGACAGTTGTAGAAGAAGAAAGAATATACAGATATTATAGGTATATTTGTGTCTGTGCGTGTGTCATGATCGAAGTTATATATACAAGAGACGAGGGAGTGACAAGACATCAAGATTAGGTATAAAAATAGTTTGAAACCAAAAATTGAATAGAATGGAAAGTGTTCAGTGAGGAGAATTTTTCTGTATTGTAATGAGAAAATGGTGGGGAAATTATGAAGAAAAGGAAGAATATTTGAAGGTCGGAATTTGGATTTTGGACTAGGAAAGGAACGAGAAAAAAGATAGAAAGGTATTTATGGTGAGATTTGGTAGATAAAGCAGAAGCAGGCAAGACTACATAGATGGTAAGTAGTTGAGTGTAATTAATTAGAGAGAAAAGTTTTAGGAAATGCGTGAAAGACATTTTAAAGCGTTACGTAATTAATATAGTAGTTATGCATGAAAAGGTGAGAAAAATAACAAAGAAAGTCTCAAGATGACGTAATAAAAGTTAAGTGAGGGACTTAAGAAGTGATATAAAGAAGATAATTGAGCTGTCTTTAAAAAAAGTTATGAGTAATTAACTTTAAATTAGTCGCGTTACCTCTCACATGCATTCCACTTCCTCCATTTCAAAACGAAGAAGTTTCGTTAAGCCATCTAAACTAAGGCATATTTCCCTTAATTAAGAATCGTTCCTTATTTCTTCTAACTCCAGAAATTGCAAGAAATAACATCTCAATAATTATAAAAATACGCATTAATCTATTTGTCCTATCTGCAGCCGTACTTTACGATTGAAACATAAATTTCTCCTGCCACAGAACATACGACGGTCTCATTGCTGGCAACTGTAACAACAGCAAAACTTTGATTGTCGTCTACTGATGCGCATGCACTACCTGTATCATCATCAGGTTCTAAAAGGTTATGTGATAATTAATTAATGTGTAACTAGACAGAGTGACAACTAACAATACACCAGTTCCTTATAAGCTAATAAGTAAATAGCATCTCTACAGATCGCAATGCTCTAATTAAGTACGTGTAGTTTTGTGAAAGTGTCTGGCTAGTAAAGAAAGTCTGTGAAATAATCATCGCGGTCCAGTTTGCATGCACGTCATTCCTACTAAACTAATGTGTTGTTATTATCATTGAAATCCAAATAGCTACACAGTTGCTTAATCTACAAAACTTCTATTGGAAAATTCTAACGTACGCTAAGGATAATAAGAGACAGACACGACGAGACAAATTAATAAAAAGAAGGGCACAAACAAGAGAGCAAACAGTGACACGCGCGTGTTGGTCTATGTGACAATAAAAATATATTGGAAGTAGTATAATAAATATTTTATAAGTAGTGGTGGTA
The DNA here is from genome assembly GCA_034698685.1 of Isotomurus pseudopalustris. Classification (NCBI taxonomy): domain Eukaryota; kingdom Metazoa; phylum Arthropoda; class Collembola; order Entomobryomorpha; family Isotomidae; genus Isotomurus; species Isotomurus pseudopalustris. Next base: position 25,754 of record JAQGBV010000098.1, read on the forward strand.
GTGATCATGGTAGTTTTTATTTGGCAGATATGGAAAAAGGTGAAAACTTGCATAGGTTACGTTGTTTGTTAGTATGATAAATATTAATGAATGTGTGTTGGGAATGAATTGCAAGAAACTGTTACGTGTTTCAAAGAAAAAGGAATCACCAAAATTGTGCTGGGTGGAAGAAAAAAAACAATCGATAGTTAGTTAGTTAATATTTAAAGACTACAGCAAAGGGAAAAATCAATAAGTGAGCTCTGTTTGGGCAATGAAAGGGGAAAATATGGTTTTGATCACTGTCAGTCATTATTAACTACATAAAATGAAAGAAGAATGAACAGAGACAGGAGTTATTTGTTGTATTTCTGTGAGATACTTATTGTTGGTGGATAATTAATGAAAGTCTCTAACCTTCTTCCTCGTTCGTTTTTCAAGGTTCCACCATACTTTGGCCTACTGCCGATTAAATCTATGATTTCCGGAATGCAACTCGCAAATATCGCCTACAACAATCATATTTAAAAGAGTCACAAAATACACCTCTCGCTCTCATCTCCCACGCACTCGTCTGCTCTCTTTTAATTCATTCTGTAGCTCTCGTACAATGCTATACCATTAATAAGAATAATTGGTGAAGATCTCATCCTAAGCTCAGATGATTTAGTGTCAATAGTCATTCATTAAATATATACTGAAGCTATATATATTGCTTGCTTCTTCACATAACAATAATCATATATATACATTTATATATATATATAAAGATATCTTGAGTACTGCAGTCAGCCAAACAGCCTAAGAGTAATTCTGATATGAATTAGATTAGAAGTCAGTTAAATAAAACTATAAAGGTAAAATTAGCATCAAAATGGCATAGCGTTGACAGAGCTCTAAGTATTATTATAAGTATTATTAGTAGTACAAGTTATTCTTGATCACGTGACCTGTTTAGAAGTTATTAAATGAGTTAATCAAAGCGAATAAAATATTCAATCATTCACTCTATGGTTGCTGTACAATAAGCCTGTGGTATATAAGTATAAAGTTCCGTTTACAATAAATATTAATTGATACTCCAAGTCTGTGCTTATAATTTCATGCTCATTCTTTCAAAATCCACATGCAGATTTATAATTATAATATGGGCAGAAAAGAGATCTATAAAAAGTGCAATCATTATTATTAGTAATCATGTGGACCAGAATCCAAAGAACGGTTCAATTTAGGGATTTCAAAGATAGTTAATAATTACAATTTAGTTCGAGTTAGTCCGGAATTTTCATTTTATAAGCTGGCGAGTTGAACAGAGAAGCTGAAGAATGGTAGTGTAGTACACAGTTGAACGATTGGACATAATAATCTGCTGCTTCTAGTATTTTATTAGAAAGCAAAGCGCATATAAATTGTAGCCGTACAAGCGGAGAACTCCACAGAAACCAGCTTTAGTGGACTAAACTACTAAACTATTAACTACTGAATTCAGCCATAAGACTTTCTCACCAATCAACCCATATGTCCAAATGGGGTTTGTGAATTAATGTGAACGCACTACCAATTAGATACGAACGAAGTGTGACTGATAATAAAACAGTTAAGTCAACTATTAATACGCGTTTGCATTGCAATCCATACAAAAGTGCTAAATTAGTAATCAAATGAGTTACGAAAGTGAAAAGTGAACTCCAGGCACAAATATGACAGTTACTGTACAATACTTCTACTCACTACTAACAATATATTTACTGAGTTCAGAATCTAATTAAACTACTTGATTGGAAGAAGAAAGGTGAATCATGATTGTTTAAGGAGAAAAAGAAATATATGAATAAAATTAAGAGAGGGAGGAGATGATGATTGCTAATGAGAATATATTTATATATCAGTTTGGTAGACGTGTTAATCTAGTATTTTGGAAATATACATTTATATATTGTGGATTTTTGGTGTTTTTTAGAATATTTCTGAGTCTACACCGAAAGATAAAAATGTGATTGAGATATATGGGAATTGAAAGAGCAAGTTATTATATATATATCGTACCTCCTTCCGGCTTGTGTATAGGACCCACCATATTTGGGCCGATTACCTAGAATCTCCGTTATTTCCGGAATCCAACTCGCAAACACAGCCTTTTTGAAGCAACAAAGAAATATTTGCATCAAAGTGATCAAAATTTCGTAGTTTAGACAAGTCAAATAGTCAAAACTATCAAAGTTAAAGGTCTATTATTAACCGAAGTATAACGATTCGGGTTGCTTTTATTGTGTATGTGTAGGTGGTGCGACTTTGAACATCTAGCGATTATCAAACCAATCAACGTGAACCTCTTAATTTGTTCTTGCATTAATGCATTATATATCAAGAGTACCACTGCGACTGCAACTTCATACGAGATTAACCGCAAGAGAAATAAATAACGTAAAAATAGACTTTCTTCAGGAGACGACGATCACTAAACAGAGCAATAATATAGACTGGACAGTTCGGTAATATCTCGGGTGGATTAAATATAATTTATATAACGCAACGCAACACAACCAAGAAGAATTAATAGGAACTCGTTTGTACCAAAGTTTAACTACACATTTAAAGCTTATTGTAAGAAAAGTAACGGTAACATGGCACTTAATAGAAACATCGGCTCAGTCAGCAGCATTCAAGTAAAACTAAACGCTCTCTCATTTTAATCTGTAGCGTAATCAGATTCACGACTATTTTTATTAACTCTTTCCTTCCAGCACACTGCCTCGGTGCATCGGAAACTTCTTTTACACAATCAATTTTTTTATCACTCAGACGAAATACTTGAGGACTTTGATTGTAAGACAATTCATACTGCTTGTCATTAATCATGAAGAACGACTATGACCTGGAAAAGATTTTGGAACTGAATATTTCCGATAAAAAACAATCACACACATTCTAAGAGCTATTTTTGGCCAATTTGGAGTTCCTCGCGAATGTGTGATCTCATGAAAATAGGAGACTAGGAACGTGGCGTAATAACCTAGTCTACTTAATACATACGGAACATGGAACAACTGTTCAATGAATATGTGAAGAGTATTTACACTAATCAAACAAATCAAAACCCGCATGCCATTTCGAATCAACTGCCCATTGGTGAGCGTGAGAGAGAATGCATTGAACCGTTTTCAACATGGAAAATGTAAAATAGACGACTGGTTGGCTGACATCACTACTTCAAAACATTTGGATATTAACGACAATGTGCAACAATGAATTCTAAAGGAGAAATGAATCCTACCGTCCATTCTCAATTAAACTTTAACTTGTAGGTTTTAAACATGAAACTGACTTTTAGACAAGCAATTACTATTTTTCTGGACATTCTAACTCACATTGTACTTTCGGCTAATAGAGAACGAAAGAAAAGTATACTGAGATTGAGGATTTATTATTTCATGATGAGAGTATAAATTTGGATACGAACTTACCAAACCGACAAGTAGGAAAAATACGAGAAAGGTTCTGCCCAACACAGTTTGACAGTAGACATCTCCATATCCCACAGTAGACATTGTCACGATAAGAAAGTAAACACACGTCCAGTAGGAGATTCGCTGAGGATTCTCAAAGTCTAGTGGATCACCTGAGTTCTCGAGCTGTTGAAGAAGACATACACACGTTTAATTTAAGCGTAAAGTTCAAAAGCTTTCTATTAATCAGCGTAATAATTCAGTTTAACCATATTTGGCAGTGAACTCATTTGGCAAGTCCTTTGTATGAAGGACTTGGGAAATTGCATGAGATCAACTTTACTCAACTCTTGTGTGCAAGTTCAGAGGAGAGAGAGAAGAGAAAGTTGAGGATGAAATTGGTTTGGATTAAGATGAAGGACTCTTCAGACAAATGAGTGGATGAATGAATGAATGGATCACAAGGAGGATGCAAGGAGGGCATACTAATTAAATTATAAATCTGGGAAACTGGAGCGCGCATTGAGGGAGAAAGCAGGCGTTGAGGATGCAGCGTTGGTGTAAGATTTGATGAAATAATTGAATGGAAGACTTGCCAGGTGGATAATGCCTGCTGCGGTAAGCCAAACGGAGATGAAAATGGAAACAAGCTGAGCGAGACGAATTGAGCTGGATGTTTTGAGAACATTGAGATACTGGAGGATGTCAGGGACAGTCATTAGTCTGAGGGCTCGGAGAAACCGAAGCCCGATCCACGTCCGATCCAGGTAGATGGACACGAAGGACGGAGGGATTGTGAAGTAGTCCACGAACGAGTACATCTCCAACATGAACCATAGTTTGTCCGATGCTGCAATAAACTGAAAAACAACGGATACACTTGCCATTTACAATTATACTATTATATACAATAGACGTAGTGCACCTTTGCTTTCTCCTCAAGACTTACCCTAATGAAAAAGTAGACCATGAAAAATATATTGAATGCTAAGTCGATTTGCTGCGTCACGTTTTCACTCCATTCCTGACATTTCTCCACACCCACACTGTAAAAGTTTAAGTGTATAAACAATTTACCAACAATTCTACTTCCGGACAAAAAATCTATTGAGAGAGAAATTATTTAAGAAGAAGTACTTACGAAGAAGCGTCTACAAAGTATATCACTAATGATGCAATACTGAGTTTAAACACGAGCACCACCTGAAACAAACAATTAAAGGTCACATGTTACACATCATATTTATCCGATAACGTTACATTTTATTTCATAGCTTATAGTAAATAGAATGTTTCAAAATGTAAAGATCCACCATGGTATCGAAAAGCTGCAGGTATGCAACTATATTTTTATGGGTTTCTCACTGATTAATTATTAACGTTGAAAATCAATTTCTGATGGAAATACTACTGAATAAATAAGTAGGTGATATTAGAATTACAAGTCCCATTAACCTCAGCAAACAATCGCAAAGGCTGATCGCATTGGAGTTTTTTTTAATTTGCCTGAATATCAAATGCATTGCATTTTGCATGTGTGTTGTGTGTACAAAAGTATACCCGTACAACAATAGCCCACAAACCACAAGCTATACACTTACATAGTCTTTGAAACGAAATAGGTAATAGTAGTCAACCTCACCCGTTGCGAATATTTACTTAAGAAGCACAATAAACATATTGGAATGGGGGGGAGTGTGTTACCAATAATGACTCGTAAAAAACGCCACATAATGTCAGTTCCAACCCGAAAGTGCACGATAGGGCCAGTTAACGTGTGTAACACTACTCCCATTAATTATTTAAAGTGGATGAAACCTAAGTACAGTAAGCGACCGCAATTGTGTGTCGGTCTTTTTTACTGAAAGGGTAAATGTAACTTTACAGCCTTCATTACTTTTACGTTTACTACCTACTTTCTTCCTTCACTTGAGAAACTTTCCCCAAACCTACTTTCTCCTAGTTTGAACGTACTATTGAACTACCAAGAGGACGGGATATCTAGAATCTAGTGTAAAAAATGATCCCATCTTTTCCACTTCTTTCACAAAAAGACAAATGTGAAACCCCTTGAGGAAAGAAAGATCCTCGTAGAAGTAGCAGTAGCTATCAAGCAACGAGTGTGCGGACATAAGAAGTTGAAATGACACGGCACACATGCAGCATTACCACAATACTACAGCCACTACCTTTTTATACAACTAAAAGACTCGCAACCACTCAGACAGTCTTGAACAGTCCTGTCTACGTGTGTCTTTGTAGATGAAACAAGAGTCCCTTGATGTACTTCAGAATTGTTCAGAAGTTGGTGCAACTAAAACCATGTAGTCAATAATCCTTAGCATAATATTACACAGTATGCATATCATACACTCATATAAGATGGTCTTTTGGCGACGTGAGGAAACTACTGAGGGAAAGTGTATGGAGAAAGTATTCACCCGTTCATATCATATTTCATATTCGTTCGTGGATGACATATGAAATGTGTGTGTGTGTGTGTGGCTTTGTAGGATGAAACTTCTCATAACGTAGCAGATAAAGCTTAGCTTACTTTTTGTGTCAGTACACACTGCGAGCTTCTGCTAAATGGGCCAAAACTTTGTCAAAGACAAGTCACGTCCAGCAACCACAAGCGAAGGGGTTAAGAGTGTTTGATTACTCAGAGAAGTCGGCTCATTTTTCATTCTGATGAAATTATTATTTACTCTGCCTGGTGTGTGTCTGACTGGTGTGCATCGTCATTAATTAATTACACAGAAAGACCAGAAAGACATATGCCTGTGAAATGGGTTCTGTTTGAAGGATGTGTTACACGAAGTATCAAGTAAATTAAATGAACTGTATCTCTTATGTGAAAAGTAGAAGGTTCATATATGTGTGGTTTTACACTGAAGGAAGGAATAAGGGTGTCACATTTTGTATTGTTGTAGGAGTTTAGGTTCGTGGAAGAGTGTTTGAATGAGAGACAGGAAATAATAATTACATTACAATTAGGGAGCTCCACTCATTATTCCCTTGGGACATCACATAACACCATCATCGTTGTCTAATAAAGGGAGAGTAATGCAGTTTTGAAATGTGTGGGAAATGGATGTTAAGAATATAGCGAACCTCCCTGTCTCCCTGCCTGTCCTTCTATCTACTTTTCTTTCTCTGGAATTCGCAGGTTCCCTGTCAGTTGTGTCAATTGTGTCAGGCAATGTACCCATAGTTCTCTCTCGTACAAATGCTTTGTCATGAATTATTAGTTGAGAGGACAGGAAAGCTGTGAGTGTGTATAGTTCTGTGAGAGCTCTCAAAGAAGAGATTGGCATTTGATCAAAAATGTCGCGTCAGGAGTGTGTCACAGAGGATAGAGGAGAGATAGACGACGATGAGAATGGATCCTTTGATGGCATTCCTTTTCACCCATCCTACGAAATTTCCAGGGATTCCCTTTCAATCCTTCCTATTCCGTTTACAGCTCAACAACGAACGGAGGAATATGTTCCTTCGATTTTCAAGTCTCCCAGTACAACTGGTGACAACTGAAAGTTGTGTTCAGTAATTTACAACGAGAGATGGAGATTCTCTATAGAATGAATGAGCTTCCCGTTTCTCTACACACTTAACAAAGTCAGCTGAACAAAGCGGGTTTAATGGAAGGAAGGAATATTCATTAATCTCATTAGTTCCCTTACATTAAGTGAAAGAGACGCTATATCTATAAATATACATATGAATATATACTTCCTCCTGATCCCTTCCACAAATCGATAGAAGCTTTATATACGCTTTCCCCAAATCCGTTAAACACCCGCACCCGCTACTCTCTCTCTCTTACTATACACAACAGGCCAATTAAATTCTGACTTCGCACTTTATACTTTCTAGTCTCGAGTCTCTCTCTCTCGAGAGAGAGAGAATGGCAATTCTTTGTGAAAAGGAGAATTTAATAAAAACACTGTGAACTGAGCAAAGACCTACAAAGCTAAAAGCTACGTCTCAAAGAAAATGCTGAATAAACACACGCGGAGAAAGTAATGGAGGAGCTTTCTCCATATCACACACACAAATTCTAAACTTATAACGTAAAATTAAATAGCAAAGAACTACTCTACCATAGATCGACTATACACACACCCTATCCACCCGGGACACCGTGTTTGACCCCTGTTTCCCTTTATTTGTGAGCATTTAGGTGAAATTTTCCCATTCAAATGTGTTTGAAATGAGCCTCTGGGCTCTAAAGTGTCATTTGTCTGGTTATTACTCCTCCCTCAGACCGTTAACAGTTAAAATATCGTGCGAAGAAAGTGAAAAATAGAACGCTAGCCCACTTCTTCCTGAAATATACGACGACATACAAAATGCATTTGGTCATTTGGTGTGACTATTGGCAGTTGCCTTTGACTTTTCGATTTCACCCACCACCACCACCACACCACCATCACTATCACCACCAAGCACAGCACCCGAAGTAGCTCGCTTTCTCCATCGCTGACTTTCTCCGGGCTCAAGAAGAGATCTTCGAAGAAGAAAGGACTCTCGGTTGGTAAGGGTGGTGGTGGTGGTGGTGGTGGTGGTGGTGGTGGCAATTGCGATGTGAGAAAGTAGCCCACAACATTCGTAAATGTGATGGGTCCAATTGCACTAGCTGCCCTAAAGTGCCCTATAGCTTTCTCCAGTCCTACGCCTTCTTCTCCTTGATTTGCTTTTATGACCTGCTACCCGTTTTCCACCAACACCACCACCAAACATTATACTACCTTCCTTCCACTTTCTCCATACTTTTCCATATTCAACCGTCATATCCATTTAAGTACCTACACACACTTTTACTCCCAGTTTCTGAGGGAATAACCCCAAGACTGCATCCGACACAATGAAAGTCCAAAATTGAACGGTAATTTATCCCTTGGGAACATTATTCCATCCCTTTATCAAGACTATGAGAGAGCTTTCCGGCTGTTATGTTTGCTTCCCGTGCTAACAGTTACTTTCTTTATGTAATACGCGTCTATATCTGTCTATACATACACCTTGAGCAAAGTACCTTTGACATGCATTAAATTGTAGTAGCAGTCGTGAGTGAATAAAACGGACTCATTAAAACCCAATTTATTACTAGAAGAACGTTCTTTCTTCCGAGTAATTCGCCCTGCATTGTGTTCCCCGCTATTGACTACAACCTATACAATCTTCAGCAACACACATAACTCGTTCAGAACTTTCCTCCTCACTCACGTAAAGCCTCCTGAATGCTCTCCCTTCAAAAACACGTACGTATACAATTCACAAATTCACTCCAGTTTAGAATGCGCCCTACTAAACTTTATTCCCTGTTCAAGTCCATCTTCGCATCCAAATCAATTAATCACACGAGCCTGAACGAACAATGGACCTGTAGTAGACAGTAGAATAACAAAAGGTTACATTAGCCTGAGTTCTTCATCATCATGATTTCTTTTGGCAGACCACCGCCGTACGTAGAGAAGAAGAGAAAGAGCGAATGCAAATGTCCATATAATAATAACATTAGAGACTATCTAAATATACACATAGTGTTTCTAGCCTTTTCTAGCCTCAAGACTAGTTAGTAGGAAATGTAGATCGTAGTGAGCTAAGAGAAAAGTTTGGAAGAGAGTTTGCATGAATTCTTACTCTGTGCTGCTGCTGTCCGTATACCTCTAATGAATACGAATGTTAGTCGGGTGCTAATTAGAACCAGCTAGGATGAGATAATTGAACTAGTCTGTTATACACACACTTTCCCATTGAGTGAAACCATTCTGAATGGCTGAAGAGAAAGTTAGAAGAAAGGGTGGGTGGCTGGATAGCATCACTATACTATTACACACATGTACCACACTATATACTGCCACACTCGTCTACTACTCCTATCGTAGATCGTAGAATCGTAGAGAGTTGTCTGTTGGATTGGAAGTTAGCTATGATATATACACACACTACCTCCCTTCCCTCTCTCTCTCTCTCAGCTACCTCCGGTGTGGCCCTTCTTCTTCCTTTTACAAGGAAGTAGAACGGAGAAAGAGGACGATCAATATTATGTAGACAACTGCATGCACCAACCAACAGAGCAACTCCCTTCGTATTCCTTCCTATACTTTTCTCCCTTCCCTATGAATAAACCTCCAAGACGAAAGACGACTTTCTTACGGGTAACGTCTTCGAGGAGCATAAATAAGATGTGTTTGGAAATAACACACATGCACACATTTATTTACAGAAAGGTAGATTGTACGATTGGGGATTTCAGATAAAAAATACAGAGGGACAGGTTTAATGGTACTATGCTACACTACCAGAATTCGTGAATATTTGGGAGAGCTTAGGAGAAACATGGGGAAAGACTATTATCATTAGATGAGAAAGGGAAGACTTATTTATAGAGGACAGTCAGTGTTGTGAAGCATATAGAGGAGTGAAGAAAAGTCTTCGTGACAAGAGAATGAGATGAATAAGACAGAAAGTAGTTGTGAGAGAAAGTCTTGAAGTTTGTTTGGTGATGATGGTGATGGTGGTTGGGTCAGAAGGTTTGTCGCAGAATCACTTTGAGACACAGAAAATACATTCTGTTCAATGAATACTGATTGGGTTTCAAAGGGAGAGACAGTGAAAGCATGACAGGCCGTGGGAGAAGATGGAAATGTCCTATTTCGTAAATCTGTAGGTGTCTCCGACTTTAGTGACTTTGGGGACAAAAGGAGTGTGATAAGATGGCTCTTAATGCTAGTCACTAGTCTCTATACGTGGCTGACATTTTCCCAGAGACTTCCAAACTTCCAATGAGGACGAGGGAGAGAAGGAACTCACCTCGATGAAGTTACACGGTGAAAGGTAGTTGGAGAGTGTGAGAGAAAGCGTGTGTGGTCTACCAAGATAAAAATATATTATTATGTATTTAGTTTAGGAGGTTATTTGTGTGTGTTGCTTGACTGCTTCAACGAGTGGATTTACGAGTGATGGATTGTGAGAATTCATGGAAAGAACTCTCTCCTATCTTTCTGACAGATAGACGTGTCCTGAAAGGTTTCTTCCTTTTACTCCTGACATGTTTGATGACTTTGACTTTGAAAACATTGTATTATTCAAAAACTTCTTAGGAAATCAAGAATCTTTTGTGCATATTATTTTGTAGAATTAAGTAGATGTTGACAGCATCTTTATTATTATGACTTGTTGCGTGGACCAGTTATAATAATTCATCACAGAGTTCTTGGTTTTGCGTCTTAGCTTTGAGATTGGTAACATTGTATTCAGGCGTCAGCATTTCATGAACTTAGAAAGGTAAATAAGATGTGAGTGAGTCACAAATAAAAATAAAATATGAGGAAGGCATTGAGCTTCAGTGTGGGAATCAGGAAATCGACTCGTGTGAGAAACCTACTTCCTAATATTTCTCCAGACACAGAAGAGGAAGATTTCAATATTCTACTCAAGCATTTTCCCATTTGACCTTTCCTCTTCAAGAGTCTTGGGAGTGAAAAGTATCTAACTTTTTATTGACTCGGCAAACCTGGCTATCTCTTTCCTTCATTCTTTTTATTCGAACGGAGAAAAATGAAAAAAGTAAATCAAACTTTGCTCTTAGTTCTAACATCCAGAAATGACTTGATGCAGGAGTGGAAAACGAGATAAAATGTGAGCCTTTAATTTCACGGCACTAAACAAAAATATTAAAAGTAAAGTTGCACTCTCTACTCTCTCTATGTACTTATTCTACTTTCTACTTTGAATAAAAATTGTGTAGAAAGTAGAAAGTAGAAATTCCTTTCACCAATGACCTTTCTCTCGTTTCCTAAAAGCCATCGTTTGAAGGAATTCTACAATGAATCAACTTCTCTCCGCTCCATTTCACTCGAATGTAGGAAAGAGGGAGGCGTACACAAACTGTCGAACTGAAATATGCAAACATTTTAATCATCCAAAAATGTGAGTACAATCTGGAAATGATAGAGAGCCTTTGGCAACCCATTTGCCGTATTCATTTCATTTTGAGTTTCATCCAGCTCTCAACTATTCATGGGGATTATTTTGTAAAAGAAGCTTCAATTGACTTTCTCTCTAAAGTTCTTTATTGAAAACTGCCGTGTGAGCGATTCACATAGTTCTACTCAAGTACTTCCATCTCATTCGTCTTTTTGGAAGGACAACGGATGAGAGTGTGTGTATCCCAATTTCTCTTATCAACTTGGAAGCAGAGTGAGCCTTTCTTTATCCTCCTGAATTGCTACTTCGTTGATTTTAAGAACCCCTCCTACTTCCTACTTTCTATTCTTCCCGTCATCCTCAAGACACACACAATGACAAAACTGCACTTTTGAGTTTTCTCCTTCATCAGCATCCCAACTGGGCTTTCATTTTGCACGGATAAATCATTTCCGTTTTGTGCTGACTAAACAGACTGTGTACATTCATTTCGCAAGGAACAGTTTCATTTTACGTCATCATACTTCATCCCGATACCTACTCACTGTTCTCTTTGTTATGCAGAGATACCTCAACATCCTGCTGACTCGTAATCGTAAAGGGAATCAATCATGCACACCAAATATGCGACAAAAGAGTCCGACTTGACAGGATGATGAAAGATGTCTGTCCTTTCCCCGTAAATTGCAAAAAACTCATATTTATCAACTGTCTCTACAGTCCAAACTGCAAACTTTGTTACATAAAACTACCAATATGCTACTTTCTTTGAAACCCAACAAGGGGACCTACTGAAAGCTAAATTACCTCCATCTCTACTATTTAAATATTGAAGAGAGTAAAATGACGAAAAGAATAATAGATTTGCTTGTTACAGAGACAGAATACAAGGATACAAGTTGAAGGAAATATTTGTGCACAAAAGTAGACTTGAATGAACATCACATTGTCAGTAGGTTTTCGTTTCTCGTGCAATTCTAATAATTTTTTACTTTCACCTGGCCGATTTGAAGGTAGGAAAGTATGTCATGAGTACTTTATATCAAAGACTGTGTAGCCATTGTATCTATATTTATTACACTCTAGTCTGTGAAACCATCCTTACGAGTTGATGCTTAATATCCACGGGAAGAAGTGGCACTTCAGTCCCAACTTTATGAATAAAAGATCCCTTCAGTGCCGTTTTGTGAAGGTGAGTGGTGTGCTCAACTACACATTTTATGTTTTTTGAAATGAACTAACTTCAACAAGACTACAAGACAAAGTTTAGCGTCAGGTGGGATCGTTCTACCTCCTACCACCGTTCTACCGGAAGTGTATGTTTCCTTTAGTATTAGTTTCCTTGTGTCATTTGTTGTTGCCTCATTCCTCTCAAGTCCGTCTGTGTTCGTTCATCATCATAAAACAGTCATAATTTATCTCTGAAATGACGCAAGTTGTTATTTATTGCTTTAGTAGTTGTTCTTACATTCGCCTATCCTGTTTGGCAGTTGAGTTACGACGTTACAAGGACTACGACAGTGAAATACAACACACACGAGAGAAATGCTGAATGGTTAGCAGTGACAAAGTAAATTAACAAGTGAACAACATTCTCAAACGTCCTATTTCTTTGTTCGTTTGTCACAGAAAGACAAACAGTTTTATACTCACGGCTAATGTTTGTTGACCAGTATTCTACTGCAAACAAATTGAAGTGTTTTTGTCACGAATATAGAATCATTATTTGCTGATGAAGAAACAGACTTGGGAAATACGTGTAGGCTTATTTCTGCAATGAGGCAATTCGTACTTTCTCCAAGAGAGTAAATAATGCATGTAATAAAATACTACGCTCTCTCATTGGCCTTATTTGCTAGAAAGCGAATGCTTAGGTGAAGTGTGGTTTACTAATTAATGAGGATAACAGGGATTTATACTATTTGACTGCCATGTTGAGAAGAAATGTGTAAAAGCCTCGTTTGTCTTTGGCAAGGAGTGAGTGTGTGTGCCATATTCCTCTCATACAATTATTATTATGCGGCTATACTTCACTTATGTTGAGCTTGATTCACCGCACATTCAATCTGCCTTGCTGGACAACTCACACGATAGTTTGAAACAACGTTCAGCTTTAGTTTAGTATTCTGGAACTCTGCCTAATGGTTTTGGAGCTCGCGTATTCACCTCATTTGTTTTTATGTGGCCTCTTTTCCAACTCACTGACTCATTGCAATCAGACTGACCTAACTTGGATTATAGGTAACTAACTTAAATGAAGGCATCGTGGACTTGTGGGCTGTTATCCCTTCCAGGTTATTCATGGCTTACTCCACAGACACAGCGGAGGATGAATTCTACTTCATTTTGACTGCTAAAAAGCTACTCTACCGTAATGAGGCTCGTTTAAATGCATCAGTGAAAGCAACGTCCGCAAGAACAACTCTACCGAACTGCTAAATGTTCACTCATTCGTCCCTGACTTTCTCTCATGTGCAAAGTTACACTGACTGAGTTTGTTAAGTCTTGATCGGAATTCGTGGAACCACGAGAAATAATCTTGTTATGATTCCCGTTGAAATCAAGCGAATCTAAAATACGAGTTTTGTAATAAATTGTCCAAAGTGAAAGAGATAACGTGAAAATCGAAGTTATACTGTGTAATACGGAGCATTACCATTACCTCAAGCGTACTGGTGGTAATTAAGATAAAGGACGCATGATCGATAAATAGCTATGTAAGCTTGACAGTAGGAAAAACACAGCTTCATTAAGTATTCGTGCGACAGCACCTTCACTAATAATAATAATGACAAACTTAGTAGGACTAAAGAAACATACAAAAGATTAAAACAATTCTGGGTTCATCCTTCCACTTTACTTGTTTATTCAAACTTTTACTTGCAAGTTTGTATTAAGACAAACTCCTTCTATAAATATTTACTATTTCGCGATATGCAACGCAGCTTGAGATACTACGATGGAAGTTGGGAGAAAAAACAAATGTCAATCTACAAGTTCTCATTAAAATCTGAAAGAATCGAGTGTATTGCTACAGTTTTGTTAGACGCGCTTGCTTACTCTAGTTCTTTCTTTTAGATTCAATGCAAGCAATTTTAAAGCCTTCTTCAAGGTCTGTTGTCTTCGTCCTTCTTCTGTGCGATTTAACTCTGTCAGCTTTAATTCAATTTACTGAACTCGGGTTTTATCAATCCGCTCCTATTCTAAATCAGAATTTGGTAATCGAATACGAAAAGCTCCTTTGAATTTCCCTTCATTTTAGATTAAATGTATTTTGAATCTACAAACGGCTGTGCAAAAGCATCAAAACACCTACTTTTAAATAGTTCTGCCGCATGGGAGAGCTGAAATTTTGTTTACGATGAAATAATGATATACTATTGTTCACTGTAATATTTTTTATAAATCGTATACACAACATAGTCAATAGTGGCCCTACGAACTGAATATCCTATGCAAACAAATTGCTTCGGAGGAACTATTCAAAGAGTCAAATTTCTCTTCGTCGAATTGTTATAAATATCCTTGAAGGGGAAACAGAGATAAATTGGAAATGGAGAAGAGAGAATAGAAGCACCAGTAATAATGTGCTGTCAATCATCTGCCATGTAACCTTCCATTCTTCCTCGACTGATTCGAATAGACAAGAGAGAGAGTGAAAGTGGGATTCCTCTTTGGTGGATACTCCTATCCTATGATAGCAGATGAAATGGAGTGTTGACGTGTCACAGTAATTAATCATATAGGGATAGACAGTAAGTGCTTCGTCGCTTAGAGTGGAGCTCATCGAGAAAGGCGTGCCTGATCTAGATTTCACCATTTCACACTTGTGTTAGAACAAATTCTTCTGTCCTTTTGTGTGGGATTAAGTACCTCTTTAATGTTTCCACTGAACAAGAACACCCGCAGTAATTTGCACAGGATGAAGATCTTTGGAGAAGTAATTGTAAAACTCGCTTATCGTACAAACAATGTGCGAAGGAAGGAAATGGGAGGAATTTTGTCATTTGTCACATTAAACATCTTAATGTCAAAGCGCATCACTTTCTCTTTCGCTAACAGCACCACAACTCCGCTGCTTATTGCCACACAAACTCCTCTACGCCTCTCTTTGAGAAGGACCAGTTGTCTTTAATTCACCCTCCAGATTAGCTGAGTAGGAGGAAGAATGTCTTGTTTATCTTCTAAGATGACAACGAGATTGTGTTACCCATTTTCATCTTCCCTTATTGCTGGAAGTAAGAGTAAGGAGAACATCTAGGAAGTACATAGGATTTACATTGCTACTTTAGACTTATATGCTGAAGTTTTCGCTTGTTATATTTATTCAACCTTCCAAAACGACTGCATTACATTTCATTGTTCTTCAGTGCCAAGCACAGAATTCAAGCCTCAATGAACCCGAATTCAATAATTACTACTTGCAGCAAAACATCTAGGTCTATTATATTCATTAGATACATTAGATACATATTCTGCTTATTCTAAGCAAGGTATGCTTAGAATAAGCAGAAGAAATACACAGGAAAAAGTCATTTTCTCCAAGTTAAGAAAGTCGTGTAAGATTCATATTATTATAGCAGCAGGCGACGAATGAACCCAACTAGCCAACCTGTAATATGGTATGGTAGGTGGGTCGTTCATCAAAATTGAATTTGCGCGATACACACAAACTGACTTTCTCCTCTGAGCTATATACAAACATTAACTAGGCTGTATCCACAGAAGGAGAGACAGCCAGGACCAAATAATAGGTCAAATATACTTGTACATTTTTGAAGTACCTGCTTGCATTCATTTCTAGTGTAATCCGAGAAACGAATGACGTCAATGATGAAACATAGACAAGACGAGCACCAGCTTTCTCTTTAGTAATGCTATTTCAGCGTTTCTTTTATTCATCTCTACTTTCCAGCCTTTCAGGCTTCAGGAATCTACCCAACAAAATAAAATGCACGAAAGAAACACACAAATATTATTCGCACAATAAGACAGCTCTCATTACAATTTACGATTTGTATGAACTGCCAAACTTGTAATTGTGTTGTTGGCTGTTGGTAGTGGGAAAGGATGCACATTGTTCATCTGTCTTTCTGCGAAGGCAAATACTGAATGTGCCAAATTATTTCCAAATTAGGAAGCAATTAATTTGTTCTGCCTTATTTAATCCTACATAAAGCAACTTTGCACTGCTAAAACTCTTCTCCTAGCTAAATTCATAGACGTTGGTAAAATACTCACCAAATCCATCAAACCGGAGAAAACAGACATTTTCCCTTCCGAAATCGTAACTCCCATTAGATTTCATTATCAATCACACGTGGAATCCCCATTTACGACAGATATAATAATATGATTTCATTAAGACGAATTTTTCTGTTGAAATCATCCTTTCTGTCATTGTAACGTTCTAACCATAACAATAAACAGTCGAAGGAGATGAAGCCATTACCCCGAAGAAAAACATTCTTCGGATGAATCCTCTCTTTGTATTGAATCCCTTGATGGATCCATTATTGAGGGAGACAGAGATTATCTTCCCATACTCTACTCACACATTGGATCATTATGGAACACAGAATGGATTGTAGAAGTCGTACTAGGGATTTTCGCACACAACCACCACAAGGATAATGAAGTGAAAGACTTTCGCTATGACACTAACCGACCACATTCACACACACACACACACACACACAAAACGGTGTGCATTCTTCTGCTCTACAATATTTTACGACTTTCTCGGTCACACTGAGGCACGAAGTCTCGTAGACTTAGGCAACCCAGGAGAATAGCAGAGAGACCCAGTTTGGAGTTCGGGGCATAATCTTATAATGGTGTATTATGAGTCTCCGATAAACCTAAATGTGTAATGCAAGCTGGTGTACATGACTTTATAGATGGGATACACACACATTCTGTCTTGGTTATTGTAAGCATAGCAGAGGCGAATTGTCACCACGTCTGGTACACTCGAATCGTCTATATAATATAGAGTGTCAGGTTGCTCTGAACCAACTCACGAGGATTTTCATTCCCAAATGGATTACGTACTACGGTTGTTCAATTTTACTGACGTCATTCTTCTTAAGGGTAAAAGTCACTTTCGCTTTCACCATACACAAGTACATACACCACCAGTTCGTTTCTGTTGCATTTGTATTGAGGTTCGATTTGCAGCCTCCTCCCTTACTGTGGAGTGATCTGTGTGACTTGACTTACCATCTTATAGTTTTAGCCTCAGCTATAAACCATCTAAAAACGATCTCTATAAATCTCAACGTCTTTCTTCATAAATCTCCTGCACGTAGTGCTCGTGACTTGAGACATTTCACAGTGGATTAAATATGGCATTTAAGGATACAGTGATACAACTAATCTTTTAAGCCTATAGCTTATAGCGTTGGGGGGAATCTTATTTTGTAGTTTTCTTGTAATTTGTCTTTACTTCTTCCTCTTTCTACAGTAAATCCTAATCCCAGTTGCATACATGCACGCAGAGAATAAATGAAATGAAAAATGTGATTGCCTATTGCTCCAAGTTTGAAAAGAAATTCGGGACACAGTCAACAAAGGATTTCGTTTTCAAGTAAACGAGAAAGAAAATCTTTTTCCTCATTTCTGGAATACAATTCAGTGTAAATCCTTGCATCCCAACTGGGAACATTTCATTGTGTTGTTAGAAGGGAGAAAAGCTTCCCTGTTGAGATATAGGTCAAGTGACAAATGCAGAAAGATGTTGATTCTTCACACTTACAGATCTGCTTAACGTTACAACGACAGAGAAGCAAATTGGAGAGTGTAAAACCCAAAAGGGTAGATATATATTTTTTTATCATACACCAGCGGCAAGCACTCGTGGTATAATATTCTTTTACTTCCAGATTTACACAGAGAACGAAAGAGAAAGTAAATGTGGACAGAATAGAAAGTTGATTTCTTCCTCGCAGCAAAATTTTGGAAGCCAAAGGATTTAACCATCCGTGTGATTTCGTCTTCTGTTTAATATTATCGTGGAAGACGGGAGTTGAAGAGGATATATAAACCCTGAGTCTATCTATATCCTGTGGAAAATCATATAACATTATATAAGTAGTCTATGGAATCTGGAATCCTCGCATCCACGTAACAACATTGCAAAATAACTCTGTTTAATGAGTCGGCAAATCCACACTCCTATTATACTTTCATTCAGTCTTGTTCACGTTCTCTTTAGGTTGAAAGGAAACATGTAGAGAGACTGTAGACTGGAGGCAGCAGGCTTTCATCCGTAATAGCTGTGCCTGGAGATGAATTACTGGATACCAGAATTTATAGAATTCTTTGTCTAAGTGAAATGATGGAATTTAGAAGTATCGACTGCGAGTCAGAAGACACATAGATATATATTATAGCTATCGTAGGATCTATACTGATGTGTCTGTGTATATATTACATCTGCACGGAGCAGAGATATCCTATCTGTACAAACTCCCGTTCCAAAAACTCGGTTCGCAAGTATCGAATGCATCAAATTCAAGCTTGATATTTATTGTACAGTCTGTTTGAGAATTTGAAGACACAAGATGCTTCCCGTATGTTCCAAAGTACTACAAAATAGGCTCATACTTCAAACTAAACGCCAGTATGCCACAACAATATTACTGACTTACAAGGGAATGAAAGAAGCTGTTGGTAAAGAAAGAAATACTTTTTGGAATCAATAGAAAAGGAGAAGGAGTAGAGGAAGCTTGATTGGAGCATCATTTACTGCTGTTAGTTGATGATGCATCGGTATTCACACTAATTTTGGCTTGAGTGAACGATCCAAGAGCCAACCACTATTTCCACCATCACCATCACTTTCCACACACACGAAATGTAACATGTATGCGAAAGAAGCAGTTGTACTGAAAGAGACGAAGCTAGAAGAGATACTCTCAGCATTTAGTTGGGTTAGAGATAGCGGAAATGTCTCACTTCGTTCTTCTCTAAGGGACATTATACTTTTGGCTTTGGCAAAATCCCAGTGTGTTGGATCCCGTACAATAAACCGGCGTGAGAGAGTTGTGAAAATTACAACAACAAAAAACTTTGCACATTCAACAACAACCTCGACTTCACATCGAACATCATCAGACTTTTTCTTGCTCTTCGAGATTAACGGGTTTTCTTTCACACAAGGCACAATAATGTATATAAACCCTACAGCACAATATTGTGTCGTGTGTAGAAACTCCTAAGAAGTTTCTGCATCACAACAACTACGGATAATGATGAATGATGCTCTGCTATGTACTTAGGCTCCTGAAGTGTCCTCCCAACTACCTTTTCCTTCCGTCAAAAGTCTAAAGAAAAAGTGTAAACCATTCTTTTTACGACGAAAGCAGAGAAGCCATTGTGAGGAAACAGGAAGTACTTTCCATCTTTTGTGCAGCGATCAAAATGATATGAAAAGAAGTACCAAAAGCAGTTTACAGAAAGTTGTATTATTTGACAACAAATAGGATTTCGGCGAGGATCTCCTTTCTCGTTATGATCGCAAGAATTGCAAGTAGTGTAGCCACGTACTCACGAGGAAATCTTTTGATTCCGTTTTTCCTTCGTCTGATGTGATGTGTTTGTGAGCTACTGTGTAACTGTGTACTGTGTGTACCAATAAAGACTGTAATATATTGAATAAATGCCCTGAAGAATGTACACAGTATGCTTGTGTTTATGGCATATACATTTTATCCTACACGTAAACGTCTTCCACCTGGATGTGTCCTACTTACGTTTCCTTTACTGGGCGACGGGAAAAAGTAATCGCACAAAATCTAGGATGATCCTTACAAGAACCAATCTCTTGGCTTACACTTTCTCCAGTTAATGCCTAAATACACACATGGACCTTTGTTTTCTTCCTTACTTTCAGATAAGGCAGGAGTTTTATCCTTTAGGCATTAGATTAACCAGAGGAAAACCTGTTCTCTCTCTCTCTATTCCTTTACACCCCAGTCAGGTTCCGGAAGAGGAAGGGAAAGCGATTTAGTATTTGTATTTTTGTATAATGGCAGAGATATCCCATCATTGCTCAAAGGTAAAAGAGATTTTGGGAATGAATCCAGCACGTGTGGGAACAAGATGATTATCGAGGAGGAAAGCGTGCGGAACGTCGTCCAGAATATATTTATAATCGAACAGCACTAATCTGCAATTTATATTGTGTCTGTAAGTTGGCGTGTGAAGAGTAGAGAGATCTTGGTTAGTTAGCTCAGGAGTGGTGTACATAAAGAGATCCAGTTCTTCTCCTCATCATGTTGTCTCATTCTGAAACTGGATGCTTTTATGATCACCTTTTTATCTTTAAAAGGAAGATCAGATTACGCAGCTAGATCAAGTGGAGCTCAGCTTTAAACGGATTTTCAGTTAAAGTTCCTCATCCCAGTCGAACTGGGAAGTTCACAAAGTGTTTTACTTCGACCTTTTATTATTATGATGGAAAGAGGTAATCTCCTTTTTACTCTGAGTCCCATAAAAGTTTACTCACTCTTTGACTTCCAGCCTGGATTTGCTTCTCTATAAATATATATATATCCGACCTCGTCTAAGCATACGTCTGTGTGTATATCCATTCACATGGATTTTACGATGCTTAAGACTCCACAGAGTACAGAAAATGCTTAATGTGCTTAAACTCTGCTCAAATGAGATGTTTTGTGTGAGAATAAATCCTGTTTTCCTTCAGGCCTTCAGCTCTTCTCTCCTTCTTTGCCCGCATACCGCAATACTAATTACGGTGGTTCTCCGAACAGAAAATTCAATAATTCCTTCATTGATTTCATTAACCTTGGAACTCCAGGTCAGACACACAGCAGCACACAGAGCGAAAGTCTATAGCTACTCATTCCTGAACCCAACTAACTCCCTTTTATTACGGGGGAGAGATTGAATTACGCAGAATGAGCAAACAGGATGGAAAGGAAAGTAGCGAGGAACAAGCACAATTTCAGATACAAATCTAATTGCCTTGAATTACTCTATACAACTCCTGGTTAGCTTTCACAACTTTTTTGTTACACGCAACCTCAACTGAAAGTTGTTGCACAAACGGAAGCGGAATCATGAAATCTTTGTTGTAATCCATTACTGCGATTCTTAAACCCCAAGAAACAGGAGGGAAGTGAAAGCTTGTGTGAATAAAGTAGATTCACCTGGAGCTCCTCCATCTTAACGAGCAGTAGGCTTATTTCACTTTGTGATAGTTTTTACTCAGCAGTGTCGGCGCAGGAATGCATTTGCAGAAGGCAAAAAGCTACTGGAAAAAGTCTCAGACTCACATCAACACGAAACCTGCAAGTCAACCTACTTCAGACACGTACATTTATAATATGGGAGTTTAGCAGTAATAATACTTGTACTCATAACACACTCGTTCTTGTGGCAGGGAAAGTTCGTGTGTCAAGTAGATGAAGTAATGAACATGTTGCACGGACCTGCATTTACCTTATGGTTTGTATATAATAATAATATATAAGGCTCTGCTCATTCCTGTGTAACAAATTACTTTCTCCAGACTAGGTTAGTAGGAACTGGAGAGGTGAGAAAGGGAAAACCCTTTCTTTTTTTGTTTCTGAGCTCCACGATAATGCAAAGAGATTTCTCTTTCCCATTTTGCTAATTAGACGACTACTAGACGAGGAGAAGTTATTATTTATTTACATCCTATTGATTGAGTGACTGAGCCAATTGAGTGGGACTTGTATATAATATACTATATATTGATTGAAGGAACTTACAAGGATCCTTCCAGTCGTCGTCTGACCAGAGATGAGTTCCCCAGCCCAGTCCTTTGCCTCGGTCATAAAGCTCGCCTCGAATTCTTGGGGTTGGGCTCTCCCAGGCTTCTGTCCAGGTTGGACAGGTCCAGCCTGCACAATTTGTCCGGGTTCTCCAGGTTTTATCATCTTGGGGTCGGGTGGCCCTGGAGCTGAGTACTCCCCTCCAGCCTTCCGGCAGCAGATGAATGCCAAGGCCCTCCATATTAAGACAAGGGCAAGGCCTGCAAGGAACGTGAAGATGCTCGAAAGCAAAAAGCACCACCATTTTCTCTCCTTCAGACATTCCGCTTCCTCTGGACTTATGGTAGACGTATCATCACATTCATCGCCCATTTCGTCCACGAGTCCCCACCGAACACCTCCCTCCTTTCTCCCTCCTTTCTTACAAGAGTCACTTCAACCACCGAATCCTTCAACAAAGTCCCCCCGAAAACAACAACTTCCGCCCCATCAATCCCAAAATCAGTAGCACACACCACAGTAACTGTATTCAATTGTTGTAAACGTCTGTTGACACCGATGATCTTCCTGCTCCTCAAACAAGTACTTCCAATCTGGTTCAACATATGAACATTTGGGTATGGGCTGTATAATGACACATAGTATAGTCTTTTAACTTTACATCTTGCTTTCACTTCATCACCTCTCTCTTGCTTTCTCCTCACCACTCCAATTAAGTAAGTTTTTCCTCCCAACTAATTCCCAACAAGATTGGAAGGATTCTCCGAAGAATTAAATATTTAGCAAGTAGACACCACCACAGAGTCTCCTCCTAGCAATCCTGTTATTATGCCCCCACTAATGTCCTTCGGAGTGGGAAGGACTGGACGACGACAGGTAGGCTCGAGTGACATTGACATGGCTTCTTACGAGAGAGTACAGCCTACACTAACCTTCCTGCATAATACAAAAACTCACACACACCCTATATAAGTATAACGCTAATACTATCTCCACGTAGTCAGTGTGTGTGCCTATCTATCCTTAAGCTACTTAACTCCAGGCAAAAAAAGAATTTACGTGCAGAGGAGAAAGTTTCTTCTTCTATCGATTCGCTCCGTGTTTCTTATTACTCTAATAGTCGATACTTTCCATATAAATAACTCAAGTTAGCTTTCTTCTCCTTTTCTTATATCATTAGTCAATCTGTACGATTGAAAGTTTTGAAATAGCTTTACAATTACTTGCGTCAGTTTCCAGAAAGATTGTCCTTGGAGTAGGTAGAATATTTTTAAACCGGAATTGAATGATAAAAGTGTGAAACGTAGCACAGATTCCGACGCACACAAACACACTCGCACACAGCGAATAGTAATAACAAGTGTAGCAAGCCTTGGGTTTTTTGTATGAACGACGATGAACGGTGGGTTTCGAATTTTAGTTCCAAAGAGGGTTTATTTATTTATAGAGTTCAGTCACAGAGAGATGAGGAGAAGTGTGCTGATCGAGTGTAATGGGTCGGGATGGCTTTGTATATAAGTCACAATAGACGAATCTCTCCTAACTTTTGTCCAAGTGACTCGGTGAGATTGAGGAAACTGTGTCATCAGACGGAGAATGTGGTCTTCACTCTCTTCCTGTGTCTTTTAATGCATCTGAATATGTGTGAGGTGGTCTTTCCTCCAATCCCCTCTCTCTCTCATGATATCATCTTCTTTCTGCAAGAAGTAATAATATCACGTCTACTACTGATGATGCCACTAGAACCACCACCACGACCAGTCGTCTCCCTATTAAATCTTAACTCCACTACACCAACAGCTTCGAAGTCGACGACTCTCTTCATACTAAATACTAACCCAAACTCTCGCCTTATCCTAATGTATGTTGAATGTGTTTGGGTCTCTCTCCTAACTTCGTGGGTTACGAATGTTACGAATGTTACGATACTGTGAGAATGTTCTTTCTTCACCAGAGCAGCAGCAGCAGCAGCACACGATAAGGTGAACACTCAGTTCCGTCGTTTCTCTCTCTCTCCTCGGTAGTGTGTGGAGGTTTTCATGTCCAAATGACAGTTCAGCCACGACTGTTTCAGGTTCGGGGAAAAAATCGAAGAGAAGGGCTTCATCCGGGCAGGACGTTGTCGTGGAAACCCTTTCTCCGCCAATCCCTGAACAACCAGACTCCACCTTCACCGAGGATAGTATCCCTATGCATGAATTGAATCGGGAGACAAAGTTCCTCCAGAGAAGAGTCTCTCTCCATCTCGATCTGTAATATGTATGAATCGGCTGAGCTAGCTCTCTCTCTCTCTGTTACCCGGGTAAGAACGCTTTAACTCACCCACCAAAGTCTTCTTCGTTAAGGTACATATAGTCTCTCAGAATAAAAGCATATGTGTACTGTGTGCAGTACTTGAGAGTCTGCACAAACCGAACTTGTTCCAACTTCTTCATCATAATCATAACTCCTTCAGCTGCGTTTAAATTCGCACACATTCGTACGTAGGTGAGTCGACTGTATGTATGGTGGATTTCCACTGTTTTCTTCGGATAAGGATTATTGTCATTGCGGACATACAGGGAGAGTGGGTTGGTTTTAAGGTTGAATTGTAGGTAGGGAGGTAAGTAGAGAGGAAGACTACTTACTGGTCGTCTAGCAAAGCTTAAGTATTTACTACGTGAAATGTTGTGTTGTGTGTGTCTCTTGAGACTTGAGAAGATTGAGAACCTGCACACACGTCGGAATAGAGAGAAAGAAAGAGTATAGGAG
>JAQGBV010000099.1:0-50459 GCA_034698685.1 Isotomurus pseudopalustris
GAAAATAATGTAAAGCAGGGCAGCAGGAAGTGACAACCTCAGCACAAACCCTTGCTGAGTGCAGGTGGGGCTAGTGAATTGATGTTACATTAACCTATTTACCTCAACGTGTATTCATTTAACCATCCCCATTTAACTTTCACTCTGCTGATGTTGGCTATGCACGTACAGAAGCTTTCACACACTTGTGATCGAGACAACTTTCTACTTATACCACACTTACACTTTCCTCACTTCACTAGCAAATAGTCATGTGTATGTGAAAGGTCACGCTTGTTTAATTAGGCCATGGAAAGTGAAATGGTAATGCTTTGTTTGCGGTTTCACTTCGCGTGCATCACCAGTCTCAGTTCGCTTCAGAATATTTAATCTGCACTTCTAACGTATTGATTGTACGTGGTTGGAAATCATCTACGCAGGCTGTGAAGTTAATTAAAAACGCACGTACGTACGGATCTACACATGCATGAAAGAGAGAGAAAAAGAGAAGAAATATTTTCTCACATTGTTGGGAAAATATCGAGATTCTTTGATAAATAAATTGGCGATCTTGTATGCTCATTCGTTTCCACAAAAAATCTTATGGACCTTTTATGGCCGAGATTAGAGAGACACACAAGGCCTCATGTTACTCGAATTGAGGCACAGTTCCGTGATCCACATTCTTTGTAATTCCATAAACCTCTTTTTTGCCAACTTTGGTCGTTTTGATGTCAGCCAATGACAGGAAGGAGGAAGTGGCCGTTCTTGCGAGGCTTCCGACTAACATAAATCCTACGGCCTGGCCTTCTTGCTTCGCTTGAGCTAAGAGTAAAACTTCTCATATATGAAATCATAAGTTCTGTCCTTTCCAAATTCATACGGTGTCTTTCGATGTGGAAAGCCTAATTC
Source organism: Isotomurus pseudopalustris (assembly GCA_034698685.1). Lineage (NCBI taxonomy): Eukaryota > Metazoa > Arthropoda > Collembola > Entomobryomorpha > Isotomidae > Isotomurus > Isotomurus pseudopalustris. The sequence goes on from JAQGBV010000099.1 coordinate 892, forward strand.
AATTTCTACTCCGTTGTACATAAATTACTAAAGTATTCCTAACTCTCATTAAATTACAAGTTCTTCGGAACTTCATGATTCTACTTTTCCCTATATTGTAATACATGTATGTCTCTGTCGAGCATCTCTACTCCCTTGACAAAGTTTTAATGCAACACACATCACAAATTTACTTTTAATGAGGATTTGTATTTGTAAACTTTGCTTTAAACTTTCCACTTATTGCTTGAAATTATAATGTGCTTGAGAGTTCAAAAATTACGAAGCTGCTCTCGTAAACTACAACTAGACGTCTTTAAACACTCCAGTGGAGCTTTTTGCTCCTTTTACTCTCTTCCTCTCAAGAGAATTCACTTCAACGGGTTTAATCCTATGAAACTGGTCCATTTGTTACTTATACATATTTCATGACTTCTTCATCCAGGAACATTTAGAATATCATCAAGGAAAGGATTATCAATTGAACCTACAGCAAGAAGCAATTCAGGAAACAAGAAAAATTTCTGTTATAATTTGAATTAATCTAGTCTAATGTGGCCAGTTTTACTGTGTCTCAATTCAGAATCACGACAAATCATTTGAGAAATAACTTGACAATAAAGCTGATTCGTGTTGTATCTAAATTGCTAATAAAGCTACTGGAAATTACTAAATATTGAGCTCGTTCCTTTGTTAAGCCCCGAGAATAAGAAGTTCTCCTACTAACATCATTAAATCTCGTCAACTCAAATCGCGAAACTTTGATAAATTGTGTAAATCCTTGGACTGACACTTAAGCGGAAAAATTGTGACATTATTGCATAATTCAGTTAACGAGGTAATACGGTACATCGCATACTATTCAGTATGCAGTATGCAGATTATAACTCATCAATCTATCCAATTTGAAGAACGAGGACTGAACGTGACGAATCTGTCACCATTTTTCTGAAAGGGATTTATTCAATTATAGTAAATTTACTTCCAAAAACAATTTATTCTTGTTTCGACTGAGTTCATCAGAAACTCTGTCCTGACTAACAAAGAAATCCCATTTCCTCCGTAACTTCATTTTTGTCAACCCGAAGCAAACCGGGCAACCCAATCTACTTCGTAGTGAAGCAAGTGGAGCTGGGAGCTTTATTTGTTCCATTCTTTTCTGCACTCCATGCCTTCCATCATCACACGGCACTAAACTTCCTTTGATTCAATAAAAACAAAAGTAACTTTGCAGAAAGTCTTCCTCTCTACTTGGGCAATCTGGAGGAAAGCTGGCCAATAAATAGGGATGTGGATATGCAATGAGGAAGTCCCGAATGGGCAAAGTAGCCTTCACCATTTCTCCTAAACTCTAGTTAGGTTCTTCCTTCAAGGAACAACAAATTGGCCATAAGAGCAGCAGGAGAACCGACAGTTTCCCTCGTAGCCAAGTCCGTGACAGGAAATTGACCGGAAAACACTTTCTACCCGAAATGTTCCCTCAAAACTTTTTGTTCAAAGAACTTCGATCACTTCAATGCGTCAAAGTCATTCTCCACTAATTTTACATAAATATATCTTTAAAAAATATACCGACGGTAGTTCACTAACTAAGTGGAATCTCTCTTATTTTGGTGATTAATTACACAAAGCCTTGAGGAAGGATGTAAATGAAACTTTTTCTAGTTCTTCGGTGATTAACTTACACAACCAACTGCCAACCATTCTTTCTCCTTTCCAGAAGATTTTCTATTCCTTTCACCGTCAACAGGACGATGTAATGTGTAATGTAATCGGTGTAGCAGCTCGTGGTGAAATAGGAAGAAGGAAAACTGCAAAAATATGCTCATTTTTGCACTGAAACACGAGAGATGATGAATAAATGCATGAAAAACTGGAAAGAAGGAGAATTTGGGTGGAACATGAAAGCAAAATTAATAGCAAAAGCTTCCTTGGTGGATAAAAAAACCTAAAAGTAGAAGGAGCGCTTCGCGTTCTTTGTGGCGTCAAATGTAATTCTATCTTCTAATTATGCAATATTACGTTTACCATTACAGCCCCTTTTTATTCACAGCCAACAACCTAACCGTTACATCAAATGGCCTCAATTTCCTTCTTACACCAACACCATTAAATTGGATGAGTGAGTTGAGTAAGTCTGCTCAACTTCATTTAAACGGTACCTTATTTGCCTCCCTCATATTCTCAAAAGAGATTTTTTACTTGTTTGGAATTTTTCAACCGGAAATTACTAAAGAAAATGTATCCGCATTTTCTTGTATACCTTAACGAGTAAAACTCAAGATAGTTGAAATACTGCGGAGAATTCTTCACGGAAAAGTATCTCTATACTAATACTTTGTGAAGTGTGTTGTGTGTGTGCATCTTCACTTGTTAGAAGAGGTTTGCTTAACTCATTCACGAAGTTTACTCGTTCGTACAACTGATTGTGAGTGCAATTCGTCTTCGTCTCCAATTGGAGAAAGTACAGACACAAAGCAGCTGAGGCACTTGTGCTTTCTCAATATTAATCGTTCCTCGTGATTGTTTGAAGGATGACAGACACGCGATTCATGGGGAAAGTAATTTGCATTCCTCCGGAATGACTCAGTGTTATTCTAGTTCCCAGCTATAAATCACCTCAGGACAGAAGTATAAAGTATTTGTAAGTTGTTTTGCATAATTGTAGAGATGAACACGCGCTTTCCGGAGAAAACGCCGCCGTGGGCGACAATACAATCATGAGTCGTTGTTTTATGACTTCTATACTTGTTTGTTACAGAAGATTTATGAACATTGTAATTTTGTGCGACTCTTTCGACATAAATCAACCGTTTGACAATGCGCGAACCTTACTAGCCTTGGTTTTATTCTCTCTCTCTCTCTCTCCCTGTTCTTCCTGCTCCGAATTTTAATGCTTTACATTTACGAAATAACCTTCACTTTACAGTTGCAAAGCCACGACCACGAGGAAGACAAACAAAAATAAAATAATTGAAATCAATCCTCTCGCTTTGAAAGTAAAATTAGCTTTGCATTCAACATACAACGCATAAAAAATACCTGCTTTTCATCCCATCCCATCTTTCCTTGTTGTTCTTCGTGAGTTTCCCTTCCACTTTTTCCTTCATGCATTTTTCATGTCTTGAAACCCCCATAAAGTACCTTTTCCCACAAAGCATGGAGAGAAATCACCGCAGAGTAGCCTTAAAACTTTTCCCAAACATTTCCTTCTCTCACAGGTGGATGCTAATTTACCTTTTCACTTGTGTTTGATCGATTCACACAATACACACAATCTATTTTTCTACTTCCTCCAAACTTCTTCAATTCTATCAAAGATGGAAGTACAAGGAACTCATATTTCATTTAGAAGTTCACGGTTCCTTAGACTTTCTAGTGGGAAACTTTCTTCCTTTCTGCGTAGGCTGCAGGTAGACCGCAAGAAGAACATGTTCGTCTTATTCTGTAACAGAACACTTTCTTGTGGGTTTCCTTTCTCAACTGGAAACTTCTAAATTGACATTTCCTTCTACTTTGTACGAGGTTGGTTTCCCTGTTCCCTTCACACTTTCCATATTATGCGGTTCCAACTCATCTCTACAAGCGAATGTACATGTATACACGTATTTCACTTTGATACAAGGACGAATAACCCTTAATTGTGGGACTTGCACCTGTCTCCTCAATTAGACCCGCCTCAGGTAATAGTCTGGGCAATTACGGGGATTTGTATGAAGGGGCTCAGCAAGAGTCCACAGAAAAAGGAATAAAAGCAATAAAGAGAGAGATAAAGTGGATTTTCTTCGGGGGAACATGAATTTCCTGCCTCATCCCCAAGCTCATCGTTAAATCTCAGTGCCCACACACAAGAGAGCCTATATAATATTCCTCTCAAACTTCTCAAAGCATGAAAGAGAGGAGAGCAGCAGTAAAGTGATGAGGCTGGCATTAAATCAAATAAGGAAATGTTTTGCGTCGCTGAAGGGGAAAGTATTTTCTTTACTGACTTCTATTTATGCAAGGAGAGCCACGGAAAGGACACGAGACACTAAAGATACTAAAGAGAAAGATTCAGCCTCCAAGAATCACGTCATCATCCTCATCGTCATCTTATCTTCCCCCTCTGCTAAGCTTACATGGAGAAAGTCAAGTGTGTTTACTCTGCTGCTCCTCTCCTAGTGTTGTTCTTCCCGTCAAAATTATGTTTAATCATCTCAGGCATCTCCGAGAAAAAGCTTTTCTTCCTACGCACGCACTTCCTCCTCATTCACCCACAAATGAATTAAAAGTCCACGCTGGCTTTCATCAACCTAAAGAAATTCCTCCTCAGTTTCTGACATCTTTTTTGTGACTTTCTCCTTATGATTATGATAAAATCTCCTGTAGAGTAGAAGTAAACCTATAAACTATTAAGTTTAGGGGTAACATGAGACTCACGCAATTATTGAAGATAGTCACACGTCGTTTGTGAGAAATGTGATGAAGTTATAAAGTATACATTTCCGAAGGTTGGCTTTGGCATAGAGATGTTTTAATTAAAAACGTGTGTTTTGTGTGTGTTGCAGCGACGACCCCAGCCATAGTGGTGGTGCTCCTGGGCGCGTCTTTGTTTCTCGTGGGAATCCTCTCACTCGCTGCTCTCCTTCTGCGGAATCGTCGCTCCACCCCTTCTTACAGAAAGGGGGGCGTCTTCCTTTCCCCTCGGGAGGACCCCCCACTCCTCCCCACCCGCACCCCTCACCTCGTCCTCAAGAAGAGCCCCTCTCCTCCCTTCGCATCATCTCCTCCGAAGGGCCCCTCTCCCTCAACCCCTCCCAAGTCCTCCACTACCGTCACCATCCAAACGAACCCCTTCTGCGAGGAACGACCGCGACTAACCAACCATCTGACGAAGGGACCCAAGTCTCCCCCTCAACTGTCCCCCTCAACCCCCACCTCCCTTCCTGCACCCCCCCACCCCACCAACCCCTTTCTCTGCGACCTCCTCCTCAACGAACGACCTCCGTCTCCTCCGGCATCCTCACAATCACAAGCCCCCAAGGGAGGAGAGGAAACGAAGGAAGTTGCTGTCCCGCAGGAAGAGACGGGGGTGGTTTCTGAGGAACACGAAGAAATTGTGGGAGGAGGGGAACATCAACTTGGAATCTTGCATTTTCGAATCCGGTGAGTGTTTTTTCGAAATGCTGACCTAGGTGGGAAGAAGTAAAGTGGGATAAGAAGGATGAATGTCTGTGTGCAGGTATGCTGAAGAGAAAGGGACGTTGGTGGTGACAGTGGTTGGAGCTGATGGACTACCTCCAAAAGATGGAACACTTCTCACGGCAGATCCCTACGTCAAACTGACGCTGCTTCCAGAGAAGACGCAGCGAGTGAAGACGCGTGTACTGCGACACACAAGAACGCCGTCGTTCAATGAGGATTTCACGTTTTATTCCCTCACGCCATCACAAGTTGAGGTAAGCTTGGGCATACACAAGATCGTTAAGTGTCTCCCCATGTATTTTAGTTCGAACGCAGGTGACGGACTGGCTGTGACTGATTATGAGATTTTGACAGCAGTGTTTTGTTATTTATCATATATTTATTAAATAGGATAAAGTATTGGATAAGGAGATATGCTGGACGTGTACTTATTTTATCTTTGTCGTAGGGAATGACGCTGCACTTTGTCGTGCTGAGCTTCGACCGCTACTCGCGCGACGATGTCATCGGGGAAGTCTTCTATCCTCTAGAGACCGCACTCGCCCAACCTTCACCTTTGGACGTTGCAATGGACATTCTTCCTCGAAACTTTAAGGTAAGGTCAATGCGGGACAGTTAGTAGTAATTGGCTATTCAAAGACTTTCCTGGGAAAGACTGCAGCTGATATTCGTAATTCCGTGCAGATGCAGACGCAAAGCCGTGGAGAAGTTCTCCTTTCGCTGTGCTGGCAGCCGACGGCAAGGAGACTGACGGTGGTGGTGTTGAAGGCTCGAGGACTCCCCAAAATGGACCTAAATGGGTTGGCAGATCCTTACGTTAAACTTGCGCTGCTACAAGGAGATCGTCGATTGTTGAAGAAGAAGACCCACGTGAAGAAACGAACTCTCTCGCCCGTCTACAATGAGTCATTTATCTTTGATCTCCCTGCTGGAGTTACGTTGGAAGGACTCGCGCTCCAAGTACAGCTTCTGGATTGGGACCGTGTTACCAAGAACGAGGTACACGTTTAGTTCACGCAGTGCAACTGTTTGTTTAGTAAAGACCTCCTTCGGCTAATAAATACTTAAAAATTGTTACAGGTCATTGGGAAAGTTGAGCTAGGACCAGAAGGCTCCTCCCCTTCGGCCAAAAGTCACTGGCAGGAAGTCCTCAACTCGCCCCGACGTCAAATCGCCGAATGGCACAAACTCATTTGAGTTCCGCTAACATCCAGAAGAAGACCATCGTCGGATTCTCGTTATCATCACCACCACGCAAATTGCTAATCTGTGCGACCTACGAGGTCATTAGATGTTCTGCATTACTATGTCTGCGCTGCCTACATGTTTACTCTACACATTAACTAATCCTATCCATTTTGAGAGGTAGAAACACACTCACTCACATTAGGAATACCCGAGAACAGACGAAGGCTGGATCAAAAACTTTATTATACGGGAATTTGCATTGAACAACCTCAAGAATGTCTTTGCTTAAGCATATTTCAAACATAACTACAGCTGTTGTGGTTTAAAAAGATTTATTAGGTGTACTCTTGTCTTATACCACATCACATTTACTTCTCTGCCTCGTTTATATCACTTTAAAGGGTAATACGTGTCATTGCTATTCTTGTTACAGCACACTATAATTAATTCACGCGTTTGACATCTCTCCGTATGCATGAAATCATGAAATGCTAATTAGTTCTTAATGCAATTGACTTAAAACGGTACCAATTAAGTTTGCGTTAATTATTATAACCGTAACAAAAGTATATTTTGTGTGTAGATACACTTAGACTTAAAAGTCGTCAGTAGATGCAGAAGACGCCCTCAGGATTCGAAGAATCCGTACATGTAGGAACAATTTTTGTGTATGATTGAGACAAACTCTGAATCAGAGGCTAACAATAATATATCAGCGTGTACTGAAATCTGTACCTTTAGATGTTTAGATTTGTGTGGCTAGACTTATTAGCGTAGAAAGAACTTATTCAGTAAAGTTTAAACAGTTTGTACTTTATGTTTCTGAATCTTGTAAGACACAAAACTGCACTTACTATGTAGTATACTTCTCAGGAATTGAGTTTACTTATTGCGTATTCTTTACAAACTACGAATCTTACATTTAGCAGCTTTGAGTTGTGTTTCTGCTATGATGATAAAAATATGTTTCACAAATTGTTTACGCCACCACCGTTTACCTTATTGTGGAGGTCTGAATTGTATGACCAATGTACAATTATTTGCATGATCGGTCATTTAAAAAGTACAGTAGGCATGTATTTGGACTCAATAATAGAACACTTGCTTACTTAATACGGTATTTATTGAGAAGAGTATTTACTCAAATTATTTTGTCGAGATGACGAGGACAAAAGTGCAATGTAAAATATGAAATCGTTAATTTCATTTGTAAAGATGTGAAAGAGGTGGACACGGAGTGAATAAAAGGTTGAAAGATGCCTGTGTAATCTTTTCATGTAATAAATTGACAAAAAGCGAGTTTTTCTAATTTTTTGTGTTTCTGTGTAAGTACATTCTCGATAATCGATAATAATAATAATATTTTGATCCATCTGATCACTTCACACCTTTACATTATTGACTGAGCTTTGGGACAGTTTGGGACCTGAACAGCAAGACAAAACTATTGTCAAAAGATTAATACCGGTGACTGGTTTTCAGGGCGCATAAATAGAAACTGGAATATTTCTGCAATGCAAGATAGGTGTGAGTCTGTCCGAACAAGATGTTTGTCACCAATTGCATTGCATCGTAGCAATACTTGAAATTTTAACCTTGGTTGAATTGACCAGGGTCAGAGATAGTGTCACATAGTCACATCATCTGTACACAGTCTGCACTAGTCTGCAGATATTTTCTGTGTTGATCATAACAGAATGTTCTGTGTTTTTAAGTGCAGAGCATCTATAGTTTTCACGAAGCCTAAAATATCAAACCTACATCAACGTTAACTCACACTCATGATGATCTAGTAAAATTTATGTGATTCTTTTGTTTGTCGCAATTAGCATCGATCTATCACTTCTCTGGATTTATCATACACAATTGCACATCTACTTATTATGTCACTGCTATTATGTGTAGTGCTGGTCACAACCAGGCAAAGCAAGTGTCCTATCATCTTCACGTATTAACCAAAGGTCACCGAGAATTAATGCCACTTATAATCTTCATGCTCATTAAATATCACAATTGCTTGATTCTCGAAAACAGAAGATTTAGAAATCCAAGGATGAATTAATTTAGAAAAGTTTACGGGAATGTCGTCACATACATTTTTGTATAAAGTCGGATAGTTCCAAGCAAACAAGTATCACTTTTCACATTTCAGCTCTTCCAGTATCTTTCACAATGGCAAAGCTAGCTATTCTTCTCATCGCTGCTGTTGCAGTCGCAGGAATTGGTGAGTAACCCCCGAAGAACAGAATGTACAGACATATAATTTCGGTCATTCGGTTCGGTCATAATTGTTCTTGGCTGTTGGCGTTCTCAGGAGCTGAGATCCTCGACGGATCTGCCCCATCACTCAAGTTTAAGACCGAAGAGACCGCTGGACAAGACACCAGGGACAAACTCCTCGATGAAATCTTCGCGACATACAAGACTTATTCATACCCTGAAAACTCCACTGTTAGCTTAGGTCTCACTATTTTGGATATCAACCTTGTAAGTTGCCAGCCTCACTCTTCGATTATTTCGGAATTAGGGCGTAACACCGGGCGCTAATAATACACTTACAATTCTTACAGGATGAAGAGAACCATGTGATGAACACCGATGTGTGGTTGAGATATGTACGTTTAACAGCATATTATGAAATTGTCGATTTGACTTTTGAACTGCAAGGAATAATCTTTGCTTACTTTTAGACCTGGACTGACAAGCGATTCGTATGGGACGCTGAAGCAACTGGAGTCACATTATTGCGAGTTCCCTCAGCCAAAGTTTGGTTGCCGGATGTCACTTTATACAACAGGTGAAGTACATAGACTATTAAACTCATTATATTATAAAAGATATACTTCGCAGCTTATTAAATAATTTGTCTACAGTGCCACCCAAAAGGAGCGTTCCGCTTGCTGGGATTCCAATGTCATAATCTACGCAACTGGAAAGATCATCTGGGTACCTCCTTGCCAGCTAACAAGCTACTGCAACCTCACCCTCGCCAAGGACCCCTACGGAGAACAGAAATGCACCCTTAAATTCGGCTCATGGACGTTCGACGGAAACACCATTGACCTTCAATTCTTCGATGACACCGTAATTCATTTTAAATTATTAAACTCACGATTACTGAACGGGTCAAATAAAAGGTTTTTAATTTCTGCAGAAAAGGTTCGCTGACATCGACTACTTCCAGGGAAATCCTGAATTTGAAATCACCGAGAACACCGCAGTGCGAAATTCGAAGAAGTACGACTGCTGCGTTGAGCCCTATCTTGACCTCACCTTCACTTTGGGTCTCAAGAGAATCGACCCCAGTGTCAAATCTTGTGAAACAAAACCGTAAACGAGACAAATGTGTGGAAACGTGGATAAACCTTCAACATACAACCGAATATAAACCGAATTATTTTTACTGAAGTGGAGACGATGATGAGTTTAATTGGCGTTTTATGAATTAAATGAATTTTGCAAACGAACCATCACAGCGTATAATACTACTCTCATTTCTTCTTTTGCCTTCCATGAATTTTGATTAGCATAACCGAATTATGAATTTCATATTTCTTTCTTCCAAACATCAAACAGAAAAAAAGGAATGAAGAATTTTATCCTGCTTCATATACTGGGCCCCAGTCTATTAATTACATATTAGTCTTTTATTGTTTCTGAATTTCTACAATGCCTTATGAGATACGAACCCTTGCTGGCCTTGAAATACTTTACACGCACTGAGACTGACTGACCCTAATGTAATGTTCACAAACCCAGGGAGAGAAATGGAATTTTAAAGTTGTGTGCGATGAAGAGTGAGGTTACCACTTCCAACGACGCACTGGGGGAAGGCAGCGTTACAGTTGAGCTCGGTTATTCCCAAAAATATGGCACGAGTGTGGGAAGGCAACTCCTCGTGGAGCCCCATCTTCGCTCCAAAGTACGATGCACTAAAGCTACAGCCACAGGTTTAGCATTAGTAGGTCATTTAGGTCACTTGAAACGCCTGGAATATTAAGTGAGGAAGACTTACCTGTAGAGGGGCATGAATACTTGGAGACCTTTGCTAATGACCATCGCGTGTTTGTTGTTCTCACAAGCGACGCGTTCCATACACTCGTACTTATGCGTCATGGACTCTATTGAATTAAGGATACTTCGTGCAGCCACATCCAACGATGTGGCGACATCCACTTGAGGATCAAAAAGGGACCGTTTCTTCCGTCCTCCCTTCGTCCCTCCAAATCCCAAGTTTGCTGAAATTCTATTCGCACTCTTTTTCTTCTTCCTTCTCGTTCGCTTCTTCCGTGTGAACCGCTTCCCAATAGCTGAGCCCAGCGAAGTAAACAGTCCCGTTCCACTCACGGGAGCATTTGCTACTCCTGAAGCCCCTGTAACTCTTCCACCAACAGTAATTCCCCCACCACCGCCAACTGTGATACCTCCACCGGTAGTTGTGATAGTTCCGCCTCCAGTGATGCCACCCGTTCCCGTAATCCCTCCTCCAGTTGCAGTAGCAGTAGCTGTTCCAGTTCCTCCACCTCCAGTTGACGTCGCGGTGGCTGTTGGTTCAGTCACCGTGATAACTGTTGGTATCGTTTGGGTCGTGAAGAATCCTCCAAGCTATTCAAATACCCAAAATACTTCACATCTTAGCCTCTAATTAGAATAATTCTTGTCACAGGTAAAAACTTCAAACGCACTTGGAGTAGATTCATCAGCAGATTTAGCAGAAAACCACCCAAAGACAACAGTGACAAACCCAAGAGGACGAAATCCAGGAGACTGAAATGATCCTTGTGACCTTTTCCCCACCCCTCCTTAATGTCGTGAGTGTGCTTGTGATGAATCAGGTGGGGTTTGTGATCCCCATGCCACCCACGGTGATGTCCATGATGACCGCCGTGATGACCGTAGTCGTGTTCCACTGCAGCAGGCAAACTCGCTTCAACTAATGCGTGTGAAGGAGACGACGGTGGTGAACTTGGAGACTCTTCTTCTGGCGACCCCTTCGAGAGTGAGAGGGACTTAAGCAGAGACATCATTCCTGAAGGTCTTCTGCTCCGATTCTCCTCTGGACTCGGTTCACCCTGCATATTTTGGATAACTCTAATATCGTGATCTTGAGCAATGAAAATTTTTCCTGGACGAGGCGTCCGCAGTCTTTCCTCCCGTTCCTGGTCAGGAGACAATGGGTAAGGATGGGGGCCTGGGTGCGCTACGCTTCCGTCTATAATATAAGGAGTTCCTTCTCTCGTCGTGATACTGAAACGCACAAATCGAATGTCAATTATGAGACGACCTTTCACCTGGCTAATCTGTGTGCACGTACTGACCTGAGTGCCTTAGAGTCAGAAGAGCCGTGCACATCTTGGATAATATTGGGACTAATGATGACCCCTGACATTAACACAGACGCAAGGAGAAAGAAATGGGGCATCGTGGGACACAAAGAAGACGCACAGGTGGATGTGTAATCTATTCAGGGTCATGTCGATTGTGTCTCACTGCCCGTGTAACAATGGGGCAGTCGCCCAACTCAACAATAAAGATGATCACATAGGCCAAGCCAGTCACTATCGACATTTCATGGTTCGAAGGGTTCAAAGTGTGACCGTTTATTACGACGGGAGACAATTTGTTAGTGGCACTAATTGACCTGCTCTTACGTAGTAGGTGAGCTTGAGATAAGTGTCACGTCACATTTCAGGACACCAATTTGCTTCTCATTAATTGAACACAGTATGTGGACCATGCAAAGCAAATTATTCTTGTGTTCGCTCTACTTGTCAACCGAACTATGAGAATATGAATTATTTTGGCGAAATAGTAAATTAAGATTGCATTTCAGAAGTTATATGAATTTTAAGAAGGTTTTATTGGAGTCATTTGCTATTCAACATTTACCAGTTTGTAATCTATAGTCTACTATTATAAAATTATAACCCCTTTACACTTCATTTGAAATAGCTTATATTATTTTATTGCAGTTTATTTATCCACTGTTGCTTCTGCTGTCTCCATTTTTCGTAGTCCTGTTGAAGGGAGATGAGTTTGGAGGTTCACTTTTTTCAGCAGGACACCGAGTAAATTGCGAAGAGCAGGGGATGCTTCCTCCAACTCCTACAAGAATGGCATCCAGGTGGGCAGGAAGGGATGAGTGGAGCCCAAGTCGTTCTCCGATGTAAGACGAACTCAGTCTGGAAATCGTTTTTTGATGGAGATGACTTTGATTGAAGTATTCGAGATAAATAAGTCAGTTTACTTGTATGAAATCTTACGTGTATAAAGGCATCAGGTATTGGAAGCCCCTTCCTACAACTGCTCCTTGTCTCACACTTTCACAATAAAGATGAGGAAGGCAATGGTGACTTTTTTCTCCGTCCAGCAACACTTTCAGGGATTTCAAAGCTGAAGTTGCCAGCACCTCAGCTCCAACGTTGGGTGCTATCGAAAACATAGCCTCTTCTACCTCATTAACGGATCTCTTTCCTGGGAAAGACAAAAATTGTTTCCTCTTTACAACAATTCAATTTTACTTCATTGAGGAAAACTCGCAGAGACTGGGTCCGATGCGGTGAACTTACTTCTGAAGCCCGTAGACACTGCAGTAGCACCTCCAGTGGCTCCGCCTGTTGCAGTGGGTGCGGTCATTGTTATAATTGGTCCTGAAACAAACATGGAAAGTAAATGAGACTCATTCACATACAAAGGAATAATATAGCAAGATTATATAATTATAGTGATTTTCTGTCAGGAAAAAGGCATACCAGTTGATGTAAGTCCAGGTAGACTAGAGGTAAACTGCGAAAAGAAAAACCTGATCCAATGAAATGAACTTCGCCTTCGCTACAATGAATGGAGTAAAGTACAGCAGCAATCGATTTCTTACCATGAGAGCATTAAGTAGAAGATTCAGGAGAAAAATTCCAAAGGACAAGAAAGCCAAGGCAGTCAAAGCGATGTCGAAGAAGGAATGAGTGCCACTGACACCACCACCCGAACCCCAACCACCGGAGTTGTCTCTCGCACTGTTGGAAACATTACAATAAATTGAATTACACCGAAAAACTGAATATCTGCCCGTTACAAGTGATATAAATTAAAACAAACAGAAGTTGATTATTAGCTTCTCCAGAGGTTGAGGATGCAAGGAGCAGCAGTAGAAGAAGAACAAAGTTGACGTTGGACATCTTCTGTCTACGCTGATCAATCCAAAAGTGTTACTGTCAGAACGGAATGAGTTTCTTCCATCCTTCGTCCATCAAGACTTCATGTTTCAACGTCTGCTTTTCAACAAATGCAAAGTCTGCCCTACTTACTCGTCTCCTAACGGACCTCACCGACCCTGCCGTGAGTGTTCCGCTCCATGAAATCCTGTACATCTCATTATTAGCACACTATATTTGCATGAGAAAGTTCCACACGTAAACCCATCCTCTCATATGAAAATGAATTATGTGTCCTATGTCACCAAGTCCTACAAAACATTTGTCATAAGCGACATTTGTTACACCTTATCTAATTACCATATGACTATTCTGACCACCCATACTCAAACAAAATGCACTTTTATGAGATTCAGGTTTGACAAAAAATGCACATTTAATTATGTCCTTTACTTAATTAGTTTTAATTACTTTTTAATTATTCTTCACGACTAGAAGTACACTGTGCTCTCACAAATCTTACCTACATCTACTAATTAATTAATTAGTTATAATTAATTATTTAATAATTATAACTAATTAATTACAGTTAAACCGCTGTTAAGAAGATGCAGCAGGTGGTTGGGGTTTTTGTGAAGGTTCTTCCCAGGGCCTAGGACCTCGTTTATTCTCCCAGGTGTCGATGTTGACTTCTGATTGGAGACGGGCGAACTCTTTCTCCATCGTCACTTCTCCTGGTTTCTTCATCTTCACCCCGAATTCTGCGGCTTCGTCTGGACTAACAGGCTTCTGCTTTCTATACTCATATCTGCATATCAAAACCACATTTATGCCATTTATTTGTCAGTGACCTTCAAGTAATCAACGAGTAACAAATAATGAATCGTGTGCCTAACCTTATCTCCGACACTTTTCTTAGACCAAATGATCCTCCAATGACTAACACAAAGAATGGAACTCCAAACTGCACGAACCGCTTTGTATTCCGATTCATATTAAATCTTAAATTCTTCCATTCCAAAATTTCTACAAGGGAAGAGATAGAGTTCGAAGGTAAAATTGGAAAATGCAATGCGGCTTTACTGTAGAACTGTTGTGGCTGGACAGTTCCCGCTAATAAACAACATCCGAAGTTCGGGGGCACCTGACACTGAAATCACATTTTCCAGCGTTTTATAAGATTTTCATGAACTTCAGAGTAAAAGTAGATAAGATCACGTACCTCATCATTATGTGCTGCAAAAATTATATTAGATTAGGAAGGACTTCGTACGCTTTGCTGGAGGGGTGTGTCTGATGGGATGCAAGTGGGTGGGGAGCGGGGATTCTGGGGACATTGGGGCTTTACGAAGTGAAGGTGGAGGGGAGGAGTTTAAAAATACGGAAGTCGGAATGCTTTCGCAGCTTCCGTAATTTCTGGGGGGAACTCAAGGGCCATCAATTGAGCTAAAGACATGCCAGAATTTTTCGGATGGAACCCACATGAACATACGGATGTCGGGGCATTTGGATTGCCTGATATTTTCGGAATCGATTTCGGTGGGGACGCAATCTGAAGGCGTTTTAGGGAAAGTTCTTCTTGTTCCACCTCGGTGTCCATCTATAAGGATGATCAATATTTAACAATTACTTCGCGAATGACATGTACAATGGCTGAATTGGGGATATTACAATGATGCTTCAAGGCGAAGGCGTTTCGTAGATTGTGTGGGGAAGGGGCACTTTTATCTAAAACAAAATTATAATCCTTGAGCGTACCTTGAAAACAACAGCAGACGGGTCGACAGTTCCAGCACAAAAGTAATGCAGTACCACCAGAACGCGATGGAAGTTAAATATCTGTAGAGAAGTGGAGAATGAGTTTGCCTAAAGATATATGCGATGGCTGGTTTAAAGTTACTTTGATATTAACCGACATCGACAACTAAACAAAGAAAAGCGTAGGAAAGTGAATAGAATATAAGAAAAGTAGTAGAGTGGCAGAGATAATGACTGTAGCAAATATGGAACCGTACCAAACGGGTGCACCACAGAGGCCTCATGATAAGTTATTTTTTTGAACGAGTTTTTCAAATTCAATGAACTATAATGAGATGACGCGTACTATGAACTGTGATGTGTCAATAAACATTTTTTATTTATTTCAATTATGACTTCACTTAACAATAATATTCCTATATTATTTCTTAACACTTAACAGTGAGTCGTTGTTCAATCCGGAAACTGGATTCGTTACCATTAAATGTTACCATTATTATCATGATATTACGGTCGAAGGAAACAAAAAGAACTTTACTTTTAGGAAGAACTTTCTTCTTGCATAGATGAAGTCGATCCGTCAGGTTCTTGGAGAGGTTCTCCAGAATCTTGATCCACGAGGTGCATCTCTTCTTCAACCACTATCATCTCTTCGTGTCTGCCTCCTTCACTTGAGTTTCCTTGTTCGTCTAAGATCATACTGGAGGAGGTATTCTCTTCAACAACTTCTATCCGTTCAGCAGGACTTGCCTCCTCCACCACTTCTTCATCCTGTTCTTCATGCTCCTGAATAACAAGCTCTTCTCCTTCCTCTTCGCCCATTTCCTCTTGTTGATGGTGATATTCACCATCCTGAACAACCACTTCTTCGTGTTCCTGTTGCTGCTGATCAGACTCCATCACTTGTTGACCAACATTACTATTATTGCTGACGGTGTTAACAATGGAGGATGAAGTATCTTCTTCCTGTTCATCTTGAGGATTCAAGACTATGTGCACTTCCTGTACAGTCTCCTCTCCTGAGACTTCAACAGGCTCGCGTTCTCCTTCGGTGTCTGAGGCACTAATTGAGGAGGCCACAATAGGTGTTACTGCTGATGTGGTAGTATGCACGTACTCCTGATGGTGGTGACCAGGATGGTGTAATACTGTCGTTCCATCGCTGAGTATCACTTGTTGAGCCTGGAGGTGGTGATGTGTATGATCTACTCCTTGACTAGCTCCAGAGGAAGGGGCAAGCATCTCATACACGGTACCGTGCTCCCCATCTTCTCCAGCTGCAGTGAGAAGCACTTGATGATGATGATGGTGGTGATCCGACGACACGGTAACTGGAAGGGACGAACTTACGTACACCGAGCTAGAAATAAGCACGGATTTGTAAATATTTGTGTCTCAACGAAAAATAACTTTCAAGCAAAATACTCCAACTCACTTTGAATCCTGAAGGTTACTTCCGCCTCCTCCAGGGCTTCCGTCCTCCAAACCCCCGCCTGGTCCATTTTCTTCACTCAACTGGAAGAAGATTACAGGCTTACCGTTCTCGTCAATGCCCGTAATTTTTCTGAATTGATTCCCATGAATATCTTGGACAATGAATTGTCCCCCTGTAGGGTCTCCCATCACATCGCCTCCTCCTGAAGTGGAGAACACCATCGCAGCTCCATCAGCACTTAAGGTGCCAGCCATACCACTCATGTCAACTTCTACCGCAGGCTGAGATGAATCCATTATGTAGACTGCGTGCGGGACTCCACTCTCGCCGCCTCCTCCTGCTCCACCAGATCCATCCACAAATTCAGCAGTAGTCATTTGATGGTGGTGGTGGTCACTTAAGCCAAGCGACGCTGCGATCGAATTCGCTACGTTATTCATGGCTTCAGCTATTTAAATCAATATACTTGAATTGTAGTAGATTCTTGAATGTTTCATGTGATGGCTGAAATTGAGATGTTAATACCTTCTGAAGACGGAACAAGAGTCATAGGGACTGATGTCATTGTTGATGGGTCGATTCCGTGGAGAATTTCGATAGTATGGCCGTCAGCAGTTACAAGACTTACTGTCTGACCTTGTCCTGCAGCTGCAGCCACTTCTCCAGCATTGGCTAGAATGCTTTCCATCGTTGCTGCAGACACAGATCCTTGGTCAACTTGCACAAGCCCTCCGGATACCGAAGCCGATGAGTTGACACTTCGCATACTGCTGTTTCCACTTGAACCCAATATACTGGGAAACTGTCGTTGCTTTCTCTGTCCAAGTTGAAGGTGGGCTGCCGAGCCTGGTGGAGGAGGAGGCCGGTTAGCTAAAGACTCGTCTAGAGGCAAACGCGGATCATCCATTTCTTCTATGCGAGCTATTTCTCGGTGAACAGAACGTATGTGTGCTTTCAAATTGATGTTCCGCACGAATGGTTTTCTGCAGTAAGGACACTCGTACACTTTAGTGTCCTTATTCCGGTGAAGATTCGCCGCCATATGCCCTTGGAGCGCTGCGGGGGACTTGAAGCTAGCATTACAAATCTGCAAACATAAAAAATAAGAATAAATGCGATGGATCAGTATAGTTGTTGTATTATTATCCTTATCCTGGGATTAATTAAATCTTACCAGACAGGAGTACTCCTTAGCTCCATCGTGTCCTTGTTTGTGCTTATTGAGGAGGGACTCCGAAAGAGCAACATAATCACATCGATCGCAAGCAGGGAACGTAGTATTTTTAGGAGGAGGTATTGAATGTTTCGTGTACATATGATAGAGTAGCAGATTCCTTTTACTGGCTCGCTGACCACAATATTCACAGATACGCGCATCTATTCGTTCTCCGTGTACGTCCTAGAATTTGCACATACGTCAAAGTTAATGTTATTAGTTTTCGGAAAAATAAAATACAAGAAGAGCTTTTCAACACAAACGTACCACTAAATGGCGTCTGTAAGAGTAGTACGTATCGAACTGTATTGGAGAATGGTCTCCACCACCACAAGGTCCACATAACCAAGGTCCTGTAGTATTTTCAGCTCCAGAGGGTTTCTTCACTGCTCCAGGGGTGCTGGAGGAACCATCCGCAGGTGAATCACTACTCCAAAAAGCTTTGGAAGCTGCATTTGTTCCTCCTCCAGCAGGTTTTCTCAACACTGCACTTCCTAAGGAGTCTGGTGAGGATGTTGACTTGAGAACAATGTAAGAAACTTTAGATTTTTCAGTTCCTTTTGCTGGAGATGACATAGTGGATGCACTGGTGTCTCCTCCAGGAGGAGGGCCTCCTTTCGTAACTATCTTCAGGCGAATGTTACTTCTGTCTTTTACCAGATCTGGATATTTCTTGAGGACTTCGGAGATTATTTTAGAGTGAGATGGCTGCATCTCATCTCCTGGAAAAGATGTAGATGCGTTATTGCTCGACGAGGGCGAGGCTGTGGAAGGAGTGTGGATAATTATGGTATTCGACGATGATGTAACAACTGAAGCATTTTCCTTCTCCAAGTCATTTGCGAATCTGACAGTCTGCAAATAAAATAGATTCGCTTATTATTCAAGAATAGAAGAGATTGTAGCTGTCTAAAACATACCTTGTGATGAGTAAGAGCAGGTTTCAAATCCACAGGAGATTCATCTTGTGTATTTCCTCCAAGTGATACTTCTCCAGAGGAGGAACTCTTCAAAGCCGGTTTCAAAATTGGTTTTGGTACCCCTCCCGCGCTGCTACCACTCGTCGAAGTCTCCACGGGAGTTTCGGATGTACAGACTTCTTCTTCCACAGTATCGTCCGTAAGGTTAACTTGGTCACTTGAAGAATCATGTGCTGGAAGGATAACGCCTGACGGATGCTGCTGGTGAGATGAAATCGGAACTTCTAGGCGGGTCAGTTTTGCTGGAGGTTGATCTGTAGCAAAATAAACTTTACCTACAATACCAATACTTCGGAACACTGAGAAATTAAAAACGAATAAGATACTTACTAGAATTGTTCAGTAAATGAGGACTATGAGCACTAGTGGCACTGTTCTGCCGTTTTCCAAGACTTTGATTCTTAACGGCATCAAATATATCCTCTACTTTTCTGCACGATGATGATGTGACTTTATGTTTGTCCATGAGCGTGTGGCTCACTACTGGAGCTGATGAATTTGCAGAACAGGCGCCGAGAAAATCGTCTTCAGGATCACCCCATTCGAAACGAGTAGGTCTGGCTGGTTCTTCCTTCGGAGGCCATCTAAATATTTCAAACATGAGATATAACTTATACTAACTGAGGATTAACCTGAAGTATTTCAAAGTAAACAACTTAAAAAAGTTTTTTACTTGTCCATATGCCCAGATTCCGATGATCCGCCCTGGGAAGCAGGACTGAACTTTCGTTCTTTCCAAATAGGAAGTTTCTTAGACAAGATAGAGGCGTTTGATCCAACTTTGTGAGAGCCTGAAGAAGTCACTACATTTCGCATGTTCTGAGGTTGAACTCGAGCGAGAACCGTTTTCGTTCTAGCTCCAGGTGGAAGTCTTAACCCAGGCGTAGTCACTTGAAGGGTTTTGGTACCTCCTTGGACAGAAACCGCTGCAGATCCGCTCATTCCTACTACTCTCTGAGACACTAAAGGCTTTATCGACGAGGCTCCTCCTCCACTAACTGGAGATCCTTTTCCTTGAGCAGCAAACGAAGAACCTGTGCTCAAACTCGAAGAAGGTCCCCCACTTCCCCCTGAATTTCCTCCAGTTGCTCCAATTCCAGCTGCAGGTTTCTTCGCATGAGCCTCCAATAATTTGATGAGGATAGAAACGTTCATCAACTTTACTGTTTTATAAACTTCGTTGAATATGTTTCCTCTGATCTCTAGTTTTCCTGTGTAAAAGAACCTATGCCAAAATAAAATGTAACATGTTATTACTTGATTTGCTGTCCTCAAACTCCAATTTAAAGAATACAATCAAAACTCACTTTATAATCGTGAGCATCGCCTGATACTCAACGTCTTTAGGAAGCACAAGATGTCCATCCGTGAGACCAAAAAGCCTCTCCAAGTTTGCGAAGTACTCCGTACACAAATTCAGCACAACTCTATGAACCTAAAGAAAAACAATCGATTAAAGAAGCGTCCCAACTCGCTCTCCACTAACTTCAGTCTTCACTTACTTTAATCAACTGCTGAGAATGAAACTGAAGCGTGAGGTCACAGAAATCTCCTCTGTCATACATGACTTGAAGTCGTTGAAGACAATAATTTCCCCAATTGTCCACCCGTACATCTTGGAACTTTGGAGGTATTTGTTGTTGTTGTTGTTGATGTTGTTGTTGTTGGGTAACTTTAGGCCCTGTAGGAATGACAGGAGGAGCTGGAATAGGGGATCCGAGGTCGTGAAGTGGTGAAGGAACATCTACAGGGCCTACAGTGTCTACGGTGGTCGCCTCCGTCTCAATAAGTTGAGTCTCAGGCTCGTGTTCACTGGAATGGTCATCTTCTACAGCGGAGGGGAGCTGAGAAGGGTCTTCCTCGGGAGGGATACACCTAGAAGGACTTGTTGACACAAGTTCTCGTTTGACGGAGGGTGGTGGTGGTGGCTGCTGAGTACTTTGTTGAAGTGAGGAGTGCACTGATGACATCTTGGTGGGGACCACCAATTATTACAGCGGAGGTCGTCGTGGAGTAGCTGCTGACTTTATCTTTGAACTCCTCTCGTCGTCCTCTTCTGTCCAAACTCTCCAAGCCAACTGCCCTCTCTCTCGCCAACCCTCCCGCTAGTGGCGCCTCACTCTCCCTCCCTCCCCTCCACCACCGCCCCTCCCTCCCTCACTCACTCACTCACTCACTCTCACTGTCTCACTGTCTCACTCCTTTTTAGCACTCTCTACCCATTGACATGAATTGACCTACCCCAGCAGTAAAGTCCTCATCCCTCCTTCTTCATATCTCAGGTAGGAAGCCCGTATCATCAAGATGATCTCTTTCATTCACCTCACACAACAATTTCCGTACCATCATCATCGTAATATTGATGAATTTATCATTCATGCATGGATTATGAATGAATGGATGCACCCTACGCTGTAAGCGTTCACCTTCATCGAGTTCTATGGAGCAGGTTTCATTCATTCAGATTTCTTGAATTGAATTGAAACAATATAAATAATTCATGAACATGACAATATATTGATACATTTCGTCAGGTTAGTGTTTAATAAAACTAATTCAAGTTGCGTGTACATACTAGTAAAGTAACACTAAATATATACGCAGGATATTAACGAGTTATAGTTTTAAAGGTGTAATACAGTATAGACCTATTCTACGATCTAATTAATTCTACTAGCGCTGTATAACCCTTTAAGCATTATTACGTACTTTTGGGGTACATTCAATAATCAATAATTAAAAGTAGAAGTAAGCGATAGCTACATTGAACAGGTTCGGAATTCAGTAACCAACTCCTCAATCAAAGTCTTCTAAGAAAATTAACTCATTTTCTAAATTAACAGATTCATCAACATTTGAATTGTCGTCTTCGTTCATCAGAGCCAGGGTTAACGCATCCTTCACACGAAGAAGCGTATACTTCACTTTATAATTTCCTTTATCCATGGGGTCTTGCATGATACCGAAAACTTGCTCGAATACGCCTTTGACAGAGTCTTCGGTCCTGTCAGGTCCCTGCTGGAGAATTTTATCATCATGAATCATCCCAGCAACCATGATTTGAGCTAGCCCGTGTGGACTCATCTTAGCTTGTAGCCCCCCTCCACTCTCGACTGGAATCAAGCTTGGAACGAAAGTGATTTCCGTATTACGTCGAAAATCTAGTAATTCGGTTGCACCCTTGGAACCATTCCATAAAACTTCATTTACGTCTGATATTCCGCTTCGAATGTGTTCGATACGCACAGTGGCCCCAATGAAGAAATGCTGGGGTCCGAAGTCTTGTAGAGAGTTTAGGCGTTCGTACCACCAATTGCACCAACCCATTCCAAGCTGCTGAGTTATCATTTCCGCTCTCAAAACCTTTCTGATGCGATCGCGATCCTCTATTATTCTCATTATACGGTGTTCTTCCGTATACTCGTTTGGTGGATCAGTCTGGATTCCACAGTCTATTAGCTCAGGCTTCTCAACGTAAGCTACCAGACTGCTTGGTGTAGAAATTGTAACAGTTCCAGTTGCTAACTTTGGAGCTACAGTGATAGTGGTAGTAGTCGTAGTTGTTGTAGCTGTCGATACAGTTTCTGCAGTGGGCAAGTTGACATTAGCAGTAGACAAAGACTGGGCCGGTTGAGAAGGTGGAACGAAAGCGACATTGTTCGGAGATGCTGCTTCAATGGTGGTCTTATTGATGAGATGAGTGGTCCTGCTGACAGAGCGGGGTGGAGCCGGTTCGTGGAGATATTTGTCCTCAACGACTTGAGTCGCCTGAGTCGTGGGAGTGACTGCAGAAACAAGGGTGACTGGGGGGATTCTTGAAGTCAATTTTGAATTAAGGTTTGGTGTGCTTATGGATGAAGTTGAAGGAGATGGTGTGAAGTAAAACGGGATAGCCTGGTTTTTCATTTTCTTACTCAGCGTCGGCACCGATGGAGGTGTCAGCAAAGGTTTGATCTCTTTCTGTATACAAAAAATGTCATATGTATCAACAATTAACACAACACAAACCCATTTCTTCACTTCAACCCAAACTAACCAACCTTATCCAGTTGCATAACTTGTGCGGTGTCCCCGCGATCCCAATACGCTATCACCATCTGAACCAACCTCGATTTCTCTAAATTTCTGGAAATTGAAAGCCCCTTCTTGTCCAAGTACGTCGCAAGCAGGTTCTTCGTAACCTTACGCCGATGAAGCAGCGTCTGGGCATCGCTGTACTTCAGTATGTTATTAATCGCGCCTGAAATTCCCCATCAAAATACATTTCAAAATAATCATCACAAATGAGCCATCACTACCATCCAAAATATTGCATAATTGCATACCTTCCATCGTTCCGACTGTGATTAAAGGTGCAGTAGTTTTTGAAAGCGAAATGACATCAGCCACTGGAAGTTCAGAGAGAAACTCTCTCATGCCTCTTTGTACAGGATCCATTGCTTTCTCCATCTTCACAGCTTCACTCATAATAAAAGGCCCACTTGCGTAATCGAAAATGCAGGTCTTCTGAAATCTCCACAAACTCAGTGTTTCGAAATTTTCAAATTCACTTCACCAATCTATTCCATTTTTAATACTTACCCGACTCCCACTTGTCCCAATCCAACCGTTCAACTAACAAGGAAACAAAATTCTACAAACTTGTCCATTCTCGTCTTCTCGTTGACTCGTGAGTCTTTGTCCTGTCATTCACTTTTTCCTTGCATAGCGTATTGTGTGGATGGCTCCCTCCTTTTGATTGTATACAGTAAAAAAGGCGCGAAAATTATTCGCTCGAAGAATGCCGATTGCGTTTTTCTCAATTTTCTTCTCTCTGTCGGTCATTCATTCGTGTTTATTCACGTAATCAGGTTTCTGAATTCTGACCCTTTAATTAAAATAATTTACCACTATTTTGATATTTTGATTGACTAGAGAATTCAATCAATAATTTTCAATAAATCCAAGTCTATCGGTGTCGATCTAGGAGAGAGAAGGCGTCTGAAGGTGAAATGGCAAAGGAAACGGCTACAACTGGTGAGAAAATCAGCTGAATTTAAAATTACAGAAAATTAAGAAGTTTTGTAACATTTACAGCATTGGCAATTTGAAGTTTTGTTCATTTTCATTATGTAATTGTTTTGGTGTGGATGTAGGAGTGGGGGATATTGATGGGTCGAAAAGTACACCTAAGTTTGAAGCTAATGAGAAGGTGCTGTGCTTTCATGGACCGTTGATTTATGAAGGAAAAGTGTTGAAATATCAGTTTCGGGGAGTGCCTGACGTCAATGAGTGGGCGTATTGGATTCACTATGCGGGATGGAATAAAAGGTGCAAAATCCAACCTCTTGAAATTGGAAATGTGATTGTTCTGGAAGGCTTTTTAAGAAAATGATGTCATTGAAATCGTATTTTGGTTTTGTTGCATAGTTGGGATGAATTCGTCGTTGAGTCAAGAGTGTTAAAATACAATGATGCTAATTTAGAGATACAGCGGAATCTTAAATTAGCCCAGGAAGAGTAAGTTACCTTCTAGCTTAAATTATATCAGCAGGTGGTCATGAGATCGTTTTAATTTGAATTAAATAATAAACATTGTTTTAACTGGTTGTAGGAAAGTAGAAAGAAAAACTAAAGTGAGTGGAAAATCTTCTACAGGAAAAAAGAAAACGTCGACGGTTGGAAGTGATGCTGGAAGTGTTGTTTCAGCTTCAGAATCTCGCTCCAGTACACCTACAGTGGATAATCAGAAAGGTGGGTCTGTGAAAGGTGGCAGTGCAAAAGGCGGATCGTCTTCATTACGCTCAGGTGACGATTCATCCAACGAAGGGAAGCGTAAAAGACCTGCTGACCATGTTGAATCTGTGAGTAAAGGAAACTATTATTACTCTGTTTTTGTAATGCACGTGAAGTTGCGAGCGAGTGTATTATTGGTGTTTTTTCCTCCTCAGGAAATATATCACGCAGCCAAGCAAGAAATCCAGATAATCATTCCTGAAGCTATTCGTCTTTACTTGGTGGATGATTGGGAGTTCGTTACTCGTCAAAGACGGGTAATTTAGCTTTAGTGCTACAGAAAACAGAGCATACTGATGTAATTTATTTACACAAAATCAAATCGTTAACTCAATTACTCATTTACAGCTGGTGAAAGTCCCGGTTAAGATAAGTGTGGAACAGATACTTGAAGATTACTTACAGACGTGTGAAAGTGGAGACATGTACTCCGTGGAGCTGTGCAATGGACTTCGGGAGTATTTCAATGCGATGCTCGGCTCAGTTCTTCTTTACCGCTATGAGCGTGAACAGTATTTGGAAGTATGAAACAAGCTCAGTCTGCTCAGTAGTCTTTGACCATACTTATATATAATTTTAATGGTTCAACCTTGAATTTTACTAGGTACTAAAGACCCTTAAACCGGAGGGAGCCCCTGAAACGACGAAGGAAGGAGAAACCCCAATTACAACCAAACAAATGTCAGAGGTCTACGGAGTTGCACATCTTGCGAGACTGTTCAGTAAGTTGTGTCTCATTTTTATCTGAAGATTGGTGTTGTAAATATCTTATTCATTACAGCAAAACTGGGCGCTTGTATTGCATATACCAATGTTGATGCTGAAGCAGTGCAAGTCCTTCAATCAGCAATCGACGATTTTCTTAAGTGAGTAGAGTACTTATTTAACATGATTCATAAATCATAAGTTTGTTACGGTGGAATTAACCTTGTATCGTCTGAATCTGAATAGATTTTTGGATACAAATTACTCGAAGTATTTTAAGATAGAAGATTATGGTATTTCTGATCCTGAGTACCAACGTCTAAATCCGGCATAATCCAAAAATTGTTCCAATTCTCCTAAAATCGACGATTTAACTCTATTTTAACCAACTGCACCTGTAAAGATATTTAATTCTTTGTTTTGTTATTGTCATAAATTGTCGTAACTGTATTCGATACGAGTGTGTCAAATAGAAAATTCGCAAGCCGGATTCTCGGTTTACGATGACTTAATAAACTGATAGTTTAAAAAAGTCTTTATTCATGATTTCTGATTTCCATTTAGAACTGCTGTGTAGTTCCCATATATTCGGTAACGACATAGCGTTGTTGTTAGTTTGTTTATTCAGGCCGTGTGTGTTTGGAAAAACGAGGCCAACTTTCGTACTGCTGTGTACGTACGTGGAGAAGATTTGGCAGGTCACCCAGAGTTCTTTATTTCTTGGATCTTAATAATTTCTTAACAGGAAGCAGACATCTGACTGCTACCGATACTACACAACATTTCTCCATTAACGATTTTCTTCTATGTTTATGAGATGCTTGTAACAGATACGTCCAAATAATTGTAATTTATAATTTATCGAAAGAATCATATCTACTTGGAGTTGGAGTAAGTCTAAATGAGTTGCGCAATGGATAATTAATTTTACTCCTAGAGCACAATAATTACACGAGGCAGGTGGGGATCCAAAAGTGTGACCAAGAATATCTCCTCATTCATTAATTTGCAATTTAAAGATCCAAGCAAAGATTTATTGTAAGTGCAGCGGTACACATTTGAGTAGAGGCATATGTAAGTTGTTACGCAATGAGTCACCATACATGTCATGGTACTATTGGATCTACCAGTCCACCTACACATATCCTCATATCTGAGAGAGTAAACTTCCGAGCAGTCTCTAAACAACTGGCGAAACTGCATCTTTACACTAATTCCTTTATTCTCGGCTCATATTTATTAATAAAAGTGAATATTTAGAATAGTTAAATGAGTTACCTCACCTAAGGAATTTGTCATTCAAAAGATGCAATAGATATTCCTGAGAGAAAAATGCATTATTCTATCAGAGGTTGCGATTTCCTTGAGAAATTCTTTCTCGCGACGAAGAAGCCATTAAGACACATAGGAGGAAGGCACGCAGATGAGATGAATGTTTAAAGTTGGTGATGGTTTACTAAGAGATGCTCTTATAAGACGTCCCCCACCACCACCCCCGGCAGCCTTTTCTGGCACGCTCGTCTATTTCTGTTCGAAGGAGTCTCAGTAGCAACCACAAGAGCAGTTGATCAGTTTCTCTACCGCTGGTCTCCACTCCCTTCACGTCAAACCCTCTCTCATCGTCTTCTTTAAGGTCTGTCTTACAATAAAAGTGACCCTACGTAACCACCTGCCCATACACCTTCACTTACATAATTCTTCCTTGCAACGAGTTCGGAAATCAAAAAGTAATTCGGAAATCCATCACAGCCACAGATCTTAAGAGTGAGAGTTTTAAAAAATCTTATTACTTCTTTGGCACGTGTGGCAAGGAAATTCCAACACTACTGTGCTCTGAGATATAAATGGAACTTACCAAGGAAAGGAGACCCGGATGGTCTCCTTATTTCTTCACGCAACTGTGTCTACGTGAATGTCTAATATTAAGTCAGACTCTATAACAAGTTATTCATTGCCTTGGGGCAATTTGAAATCGTGCTAAGTTTCCAGTTTAGGTGATCTCTTACTAAATTATTTCAGTGGAAATAACTGATGGATGAACTCGTTGCAAGGAGGATACAAAACCTCCCGTTTTCA
The DNA here is from genome assembly GCA_034698685.1 of Isotomurus pseudopalustris. Lineage (NCBI taxonomy): Eukaryota > Metazoa > Arthropoda > Collembola > Entomobryomorpha > Isotomidae > Isotomurus > Isotomurus pseudopalustris. The sequence goes on from JAQGBV010000099.1 coordinate 28,339, forward strand.
TAAGATGCCTTCTTAATGGATTTTAAGTTTGGCCATCGATTTATGCTCCTAATTCAGAAACTAAATTCTATTTGACTTTTACAGTTTTTTGGGTGAAAGGTCGTCGCAAGACACAAAAAGCCAGCCAAGATGGACGCGATTAAGAAGAAGATGCAGTCGATGAAGCTGGAGAAGGACAACGCCATGGACCGCGCGGACAACATGGAACAAACAGCTCGCGACGCCAACGCCCGTGCTGACCGTGCAGAAGAAGAGGTCCGAAACTTGCAGAAGAAGATGCAGCAGATTGAGAACGACTTTGACAATTGCCAAGAACAGCTCATGGCAGCTAACACCAAGCTCGAGGAGAAGGAGAAATCACTTCAGAACGTATGTCACACCCACTTTACCCCCACTTTGTTCTTTCACTCCATACAAAAATGCATACATAAAGGATCCACAGGACATTGGAGACTCTGTTAATGTGTCCTAATTGCTCTTGTCAAAAGCCATCCAAGTATTCGCAACGAAGAAGTGGCAGGGTCACCCGTCATTCTATTATTTCTTCCTTATGTAGACTACTGACTGCAAGTCCGTCCTTGTGCGTTCTTCGTAGAAGTACTTAATAATAATTGTAGCCCAAACATCAAGTCATCTTAATTTCATCTCTGCAATTCTTTGATACAAAGTTGATAATAATCTCTCAGAAGAATGACATATGACTCAGTCAGTAAAGGACAACAATTACACAAGGATTGCCATTTGACTTTATTGAAAGGGAAAACTTCCCTAGATGGATGTGTTTTGTTGTTCCACTGGTGACCTTATTTCATCAGTGCATATTCGGCATTTTGCAAAAATGTTTATGGCAATCGGTTATACACATCCTTGTCCTTATGTGAGCAAGGTATCGTCTAAACCAACCAAGTCGTTAGCGTCTGCCTGTCATGATATCATTTTTATTTTAAGGCTTTGCTCGTATTATAAACACTTTCGTGTGGTGTTTAAAACTTTAAAACTTCCTTTTATTTTGGGATCTGCGAGAAATTCTCTCTCTCTAACTGTTCATCTCGTACCCTTAGTTCGTTAGTCCAACAAAATTTCTGCAGTTCCTTGTGCATCCACTCTTCTTTCCATCAGATTTGTTGGTTACACTGAGGATTGAAATGAACAGGCTGATGGTGCAAGAAAAAGAAGGATGGGTGGTGTTACTATTTTTAACCTCAAATCCCATCTTCTTCTCTTTAAGATTTGGCAAAGTTTCCAAAGTATACGTCACGAAGTATATACCAACCTTATAAGGTCTTCTCTCCCAGAACAAAATCCTTCCTGCGTTACTTCCTTAAACCCGACATTATCTTTGCAATTACCCATTCGTCATTTTCGCAAGCCTCACGCGTTAAATGCTTCTATTATGCGATTAGCTATCGTTTCATTGTCAATTCTAGCCCAAGATTGCGGCGGTGGTGGTTGTAGTTGATGTACTCAAGGCAATTAGCTATCATCTTTGTGATTTGAGGTGTTAGGATAAGATCCGGTTTAAACACTCCATGTAATTTGTTTTTACATTGGTCTGTACTATTACCTCTTTACTTATCTTTGGTGAGCTATCATCTTACAAGGCTTCTGTATCAATCTACACTCTCTCCTTCCTATTTACGAATGACACTTCCGAACATCTTAATTTTTTACTTCAAAAGTGACACCAAATCTTACAACATGTGTGTACATTCCACTACCTCTCCTCGGAGGAGACGGAGGAATGCGAATAAGATGGGGGAAAAGTTTAGACTCATCTTCAGATAAGGTCTATTAATAGCTGAATATCTAAATCATCCAGCCTCCCTATTTCAAATGGTAGTTTACTCAAGAAATCCACTTGACTGTGTAGCTCTGGTGCTACAAAGCCACACTGATGTGTTAACTTACTGTGGTTATACTTATCCATACGGGTGATTCGGATGAAACTCCGAAACTAACACCGCAGTGGGAGAGGGAGGGCACACATTTCACTCCGAGTATTCTTAGGGAGGAGATGATGCTCGGAAATTTCTCGACGACGCGAACATTTCGAGCATCTTTTTCATTCGACGAACATCTTGAGACTCCTAAAGATGTTACATTACCACCCGGTCCTCCAAATGACGACGAAAAGATGTAAATGCATCTCAGTTTCATTCCTCTGCCTTTCTTAGCTCCTTCCTTTCTGTTTCTCTCTCTGTCTCTTCTTTTAATCCATCATTTTTATATCCTTTCATTATATCTTAGTGCGTTAATTCTATAGTTCTACTTGTTCGTAGAGTTAAGTAATTCTAAACCAAGTTTACCTTCATTTGACATTTCATCGGTAGTAAGCATAATACGAGGAGCATCCACAAAAGCACAAAAAAAGCTCGTAAGACGAACGAATCCTCTAAGATTACCTTCACACCCACGCAGCGATCCAATAATTACTCTATATACAAATTACACGTCAGTTTCATACTCATACATCTTTAAACGAATCATTCCTCCGAGGAGTTAAAATATCAATTTTCTAAGACTTTCCTACCCACACGACGAACGACTTACTTAAGAAGACTTGTATTTAAGCAAATTATTCAAGACTAATTAACTACATAAGCTTAGGCTAGGTGTTTTCTACAAATTGCAAACTTGCAACGTATACGATTACTTCAACTTTAAGCAATTCCATCGGTCAAAAATGGAAAATCCAGCGGTGACAAGTCTCAAGTTGCCTCCCTAATAGCTACACACTACAGTCATTTCCAGTTTCACTCCAGCAATTCCAGAAATCGTAAACGAGTTAAGGTGTCAAGTCCATTTCATATGGGAAATTGTCCACTGAAGTGTGAAGATTCATGAGACCATCTCGCACGTGAAACCTGAGATATCGTAAGAAAGAACATCTCCTCTGATCTGTGTGAGTATCAGGAGCAGTAGACGATCATCCCATCCCAATATAGTAGAGAGAAGTGAAGGCTATGCACAATGCACACGCAACAAGTCGAGCCATCCCCCTCATCCCTCTACATGTTAATTGACTTGGGAAAAATGACTGCAACTGAAGCCCATTAGTTGACACTACTACTACTATACACATGTTTATGTTCATCAGCAGTTGATTCATCCTCGTGTTTGGTGCTGAGTGAAAAGTAACTTTCATCTTTAACTGTACAATGGAAGGAAATCAGGCTGAGGGAAGAAGTTCATCTAGTCCGGAAAGTACTCATAGTAGAGTCGGAGTTGGTGGTGGTGGTGTCTCAGGTGTATCACAGGAACAAAACTCTTCTGGAAGAGCTGAAGAAAGACTTTCACTTGGCAATGCCAGTGACAGTGTTGCTGGGAATACGAATAGTAGTGCTGTTGGGGAAGGAGGAGGCGCATCTCGCACTCGTGAAACTGTACAGAAAGTTTATCAAATGATCGAAAAGCACAAGGGAGCGACCTCAAGTGACAGTCAGTTTGAAACCAACTTGTACTTTGACTTTGAGACTCCCAAAACTGGGAGTGGTGGCAGTGGCAGCAGTAGTTCCAGCAGTAGGAATAGATCTCAGCAACAAAGACCCAGGAAGAATTATCCCAATGCTAAGTCCAAGTCTGGAACTTCTTTGAATTCCTCTGGAGACAATATTCCTGGAGGAAGTAGTTCTTCTTCTGCTCGGAGGAATAGTTCCATAGATGCAAATAGTAATGCATCAAAATCAGAGCAGGCAGCTGACAATAACAATGAGACTGAAGGAATTGGGGATGATGAGGATGCACTGCTTTTACAAAGTCTGAGGTGCCCTTCCGAACGAACTGAGGTTATCAGTGAACGAGAAAAAAGGCGAAGAAAGAGATGTGCAGATTATCCAGGATTCGCATTTGGATTCGGATCTGTCTTCGGCTCGGACACCATGATGAAATTTAGCATTATTCGTAATGAACTGGATAATGTGACTAAAGTTCAACTCAAAAGGGTACGTTAACTATGCATAGACTAGAGCTGGTATTCGATTTAGATATAATTTGGTTACACGGGTTTTCCATTCAATTGAATAATCCGATTCAAGAAGCTAATAGACTTAATTCTTAGCAAATATTGCAACAATTTATGTACAGTGGTGATACATGCTATGCATTTGTATCTGTATAACTGTATATGCTCATGTCAGCATAAAGATCTAGCCGGATTTCAGTGTACAGATTGCACAGAGATAGTCTAGATTTTTTCAATGCAATCTTATCCATGAAAGTATCATTGACGAGTAAATCTAACTACCAACCACCAACATTGCTTCACATATATGACAAACCTATTTTTACTGCAGATTTGTTGTAATCCACACTGATTTATAACGAAATCCCAATGACTTGGCGGCTTAAGTTATCTCCACCTCCATTATTATGGAACATATAGAGACCTACTACACCTGTTAACTCACCTGGCCTTCCTAATTAACTTACCTGTGTGTCCACCCCTCCCTTAATTGCCAAAATGTGGCCGGAAATGCGATAATAGCTTAGGTCTCATCCATTCTCAAGTAGAGTCGAACATACGTGCCTTATCAAAAGGGTGTTTCACGTCCAAATCTTTCAAAACCTCAGGTCTAGCTTGGTCTGCGGAATTATATTACGAATATATCTCGTCATGTATTTCTCCACCACCCTAGCAGCTATATCTTTTTAGTCTTATATGCTTCTCAACATGCTTCCCCAACCAGAGTATCATTTAATGCATACAAACTTCTCTACTACACTCTCCTCTCTATATGAAATACTCCGTGGCTGTGAACATCCAACCTTCCTTTTAGTATTTCATCCATTGCATATCACCCATAGCCTGCAAGTTGTACGAGTCCACTCCCTTCGTGTTCTGTAATAAAGTAGTTGTCGGCTTCCCAAGTGAAAAAATAACATTCCTCTTCTCTCCACCAAAATATATTTAGTTTAAAGGTTTAAACTGTCATTAAATTTAGGGACTTCGTTTACCCCTTAAATTTTTCTGAAGCTACGATACTGCCCGTAGAAAATCTTCCAACGAAAGTTATTTCTCAAGAAGTGTTCATATATATATTCTTTCAACAACATTTTCCAAATACATTCTTTGGAAATAAAGCCAAGTTTCTAGTGATTAATCCATTGTATTAAGTCTAAAATTTATAAATATGGCCACACAAATCCAACAAGGAGGACTTTTAGATGTCCTCAAAAAGAAAATGCGACAGACCAAGGAGGAAATGGAAAAGTATAAGGATGAGTGTGAGGAATTGCAGAAAAAATTACATTTGGAAGTTATGCGACGTGAAGAAGTAAGAAAAACATTTTGTAAAACTGTTGGGTGCATAGATATCAGTTACTCCACTCATAATATGTTAAGACTATGTTTCTAAAACGCAATCTTTAATTAGAATACACAAAGTGAAACAGATTCTGTGTGAAAATGCAGTTTGAATCTCGAAAATCGAAGTTGTAAGCTATATTTACAGTACCGGGTATTATTCGGTTTGCTATTGTACCAGTTGGGTGTATTGGCATTACCTTTGGTGATAAAATATTAAATTGATGTTGAATTATTGAATCTTAAGAATCCAGACATAATTTGAAAAGCTATATTACGAAGTAGTACTGTGGTGAATTATATTGAATTAGGGTGACATCATTACAGGGAGAGGAGTCTGTGCTGGCGACAGAGTGTAAAGTGTAAACTTCCTCTCCATTCTCGATTATCTCGATACAAGCTCATCATCCATCCTGCTGCATCTCATAAATGTTTTTCATTCTACACCATCCACCAAAAGACCATCTTATGGTCCGGTGTCTTATAAAATACCTGTAGAAGTGTACAACAAAATAGACACCAACTTTTGACAAGTAGACCGACTCTTTGTGGAAAACATGACCAGGCCATATAATGCTAAATACCCTGAGCTAATCCTTATTTGGCAATTTTTCGCAATCATTCGTGAGAGGCTGTGTAGAGAAGGGAGCTAAGCTATTCTTTATTTTTTAAGTCGCAGATCTTAATTGTGCGAAATGAATCATCTTGAATTTCACAACAGAAGATCAAGGACTAAGGACTTAAGACAGATCCATTGTTTCGTAATATTTTACACAACAATGTCAAATGAATTGTAGCCAATTGTATTTCATACGAAAATTATTAACAAATTCTGTTACAGAACTTTGCTGCGAGTCACGTAATGCTACACTAAATATTTTCCCTTCCGATTCTATCTTTGCATTTTATGTTCAGGTTTAAATAATAATGTTTTGTGCATGCATGTGCAATTATTTAAGTACATTCAATTACAAAAGGCTTAGAAGGAAAGCCGGTTCTTCTACTTACGTTGAGCCATTATCATTTCCCTTCATCATTTAATAATGATATAATTACAAAAATTGTTAACACTTTGTTTTGCGAACCAACACCTAGTAAACTATCAAGTAAGGTTACGACCACTGACTGCTACTTACTGTGTAATGGGCTAATGGGTGCATATTGGATATTTAACCTGAGCAACTAATTCATTAACAAAACATCTAAAGCTCACCATTAAGAAATATTATTGCTTTGTAATCACAAACATCTTGTTCGATGGACGTGGTTCAATTACTTTTTGGCTGTTTGAAATATCTCAAGTGAAAGTCCCATTTTTATTTATTTATGAGATAAGCTGTGTAGCGAGTAACGAGTCAAAAATTCCACTACTTCTCGTTTAATTCTTTTTAGCTAATAATCTTGTACATCAACAATGCGTGCAGTTCGAAGGGGACCTGTATGTTTTGGATTCAGTTGGTGGAGCTTTTCTTTTTAAATTTTTTTCTGAGATGACGTTGGTCAGTTCTGCAACGAGAATTTTGTGTGGGTTTTGATTTCATGTTGAAATAGCTTCAATCTCGAATGTGTGACTTGAGGCTAGAAGAGATAGACAGTAATGATGTAATGAACATAAATGCACTCTTCAAAACTTTACTACTCGTAGCCTTGCAGTGTAATCAGTTTGTGCGGGTGGATAGAATAGATGGGTTGGTTGGTTAGTAGATTGGTAGACAGCATAATCAGAATAATTATTATAGTTACAGTTAAAGCTCAGATGCAAGAAGTTTTAGGAAGCAACGATGCTGGCTAAAATTACAGTCATTTGTTCCTCTCTCAGAGTTAAGACAAAAGCCCATGAATGCAAAAGAGATTGTCACTACTTGAGATGATTATTAGTGACTGAGTGAGAGTGCCATTTGATTCTGTGCACTTCCTTAAAAGGGCTACGAGGGTGCCTTCCTTCAATAACAATTTTTCAATTCAATTCCTCCATTCATCATTTGATAGGTTAAGTCCTTTTAAGTTCACGCAGGGACGACAGCGATATTGATCTTTCCTATCAAACAAATAAACCTAGACGATGTGATAGAAAGTCTCGTTTCTTGCGGTTTATCAAGCTTAGTGATGATGATGGTCCATTTATAGCACATGAAAGAACCCCTTCTTTTATAATTGACGGTTTTACTTGTTCTCCCATGAGCCATCAGCCTTAAACTTTATCTCCCCTTTTCTACTGCGGTTGGAAATCATCCGCTTAGTTATTGTTATTTAACCACATATACGCTCCATTGGGTTTTATTTAAGGTCAACCTCTATCAAAATTTTGGTTCAATTTTTCCATTGCGTTAATTAATGGCATCAAGTTAATGAGTAAGCATAAAAGTCCTCGCTTTCTTTTTATGGACAGTTAGAGTGATTAGTGTTCATTCAAAACTATAAATTCCATATTGTTGTATACACTCGAAGTTATCTCAATTGCAAAATGACGTTGCAAGTAACAATTAGCAATCTTAAGGTTATTAAAAGTTATACCAGACACATTGACGTCTGTATGGGAATATTAAAATTTTATAGCATTTCTAAAATACTCGTCTGATAATACGATGCGTCATACGTATAACATACAATTTAAACTCAACCACACAGGAATAACTGTATACGAAATTAGTACCGAGATGATACAAAAGAATGATTAGCTCTCACAATTTACAACAATGCTGGGCCTGAGTAATTTGGTGCTCATTTATGAATCACGTTCAAGGAAATCGCAAAAACTAAAAAACACCAACACTACCATACAGACTCATCAGATCTACCTGAAACTTGAGCAACAGGAGAAAATTATTAATCATCAACATGCGTGATGAATTAAAGAAGCAGTTCATGCAGTTGAATAACTTATTCTTAGCTTTCATCTGGGAGAATCAAAAACCAACTGTCATTCAGAATAAAGTGACACAAGCATCGCGAACACCAGAATCTGTTTGCATCATTTCGCAGAAAAAAGAGTGAGATTCAATCTAGCTTTGTTATTCCGATGAAGTTAATGATTGTGTACGGTAGGCAGACTCTCATTTGTTTGGGAGTAATTTAATGACTGTTTTAATAGTAAGTTAGTGTCAGGAGTAATTTAGTTAAGTAATCATTTTCGTTCCTTCTCTGCCAACTGCAATACACATACACGACGGGCAGGACGTTAGGTATGAATGCAGCTACTCTTCAACGGAACTAAATTGGCAGCGATTTGTAGCTGTGCATATTTGCATATTCACTTCAAAGACTTCTAACATATTAAACGGAAGCTCTAAGTTCTTATTGTTGTAAGATTGGGGAATCTCAAATCTCAGGTGTACCTGACGGACGATGAGTAACTGTATAAAGTATGCACAGCACAATACACATCCATCGTTCAAATTCCTTGTGTTAATCTTTACCTTAACGGGATATATGAGTGTAACTCTTCTGGCTCTAGTTTTGTCAATTTGTTATAGAATTCTGGTGTTTTTAGTTAATTTTTCCCTGTCTCACACTAAAAGTAAGCTTTGAGAGTACTTCAGACTACTTCAGACCGTTATTTTGACTGTGATTACTTGATTATCCCCGATCAAAGAATACTTATTTTTCGTATTAATTCCTATATTATAGACCTGGGCGTCGTCTCATTTCACGGGGTAATTATCCTTTCATTCTGCTGGAAGTACACATGAATGAACCATCCATTTACACATCAACATGTACATAATCCTTGCTTTGAATTTAAAAAAGCTGTGCAATGAAATTTGCATTGCAATCGAGTGAAATTTAAGCTAAACTTTTCGTTGTGTAGGTGGAAGTGAATGAGTGGCTGAAACTGACATTGAATTAAATCGCAGGCAGGTGAAGAACTACAAAAAAAGTGAATGAAAATCTGTCAGCAGGTAGCAGCGACATTGATAGGTATCTTAGACTGGAAACAATCTCTTTATGGGTTTTTGTTTGCCGGACTGATTGGGTCAGTCCTCCTCTTCCTAATTAATTTAGCATAGTCTGGCAATACTAAAATTAGAGCAGTCATAACAAATGAGGAGGTTGGCTACTGGAAGGGAAATGAATGATGCAAAGGAAATGAGTAGCACATCAATTTATTCCTGTGCGTAAATTATTGTGTAACTTTATATGGGAAGGTAGAATAATGCGTAAAGTTGTATTGTTTTTTTATTAGTGCGATTCTTTTTAATTACAAAGTATTATTTTGTATCATTCAGGAGGTTGAACAATTTATACAAGGATGGCAATCAAATCAGATCTATCACGTTTTACGTATCATGTTTCACATTTGTTGGTGTGTAATAGGGATATAAAATTGCCTGAAGGGAATCTCCTCGAATCTTGTGCATTATAAATCCATTGTCCCTAAGACTTATATGTCATTGTTCGCAGTATTGTTCTTCTCAAGCGAATCAGTCAGAGTTCAAGTCAATTGAAAAATGAAGTAAGAAATAATCACATGCAAAATGATTATTTAATACGCACCACAGGACTACATTATAATTTTTACAACATAAAAAGACGACATGGCTCGTTAGAATTGTCAACCCTGCTTGCTCTCCCATTTACCATAGGGTACAATGGAGTATTTAAAATTTAATAGACTTGTTCGTATGCTCATCCATCCATTCGTTGGTCTATTCACACTCTGAAAGTTGCATCCCACTGCTGAACATGAAGTACAAATGACAGTAAGAAACAACTGCTGCCTTGAGACAGACAATATTTTTCTTTCCTTCTTCTCAAGGGGTGGCTCTTTTTTTATTTCGCATTGAGAGATCTTATGTACGCTTTCTTATGTGTGTGCGTTGTTTCACACTCATCGTCATCGTTTATTCCATGCAATAGAATATGAATGACTTTTTACACAGCGAATGATGAACTGAAAGAGAGGGTTGAATAGATTCAAGAATCATTAGAAGATGTAAAGGAAATGCTCACACTCCTCTCTCAAGTGAGATTAACCCACAGCTTGTCTTATAATATTGAGATCAGCCCGAGTATTCCTCCGAGGGTGTGGGATAGGACGATACGAGAATCTTAGCCGAACTATTCGAAGTCCCTGCTGTATGGGTGGAATTGGTAGAAACGAGCAAAAAATACACTTTCTTTTCATTGGAAGTGACACACGTTTCGTATCAACTATGTACATACTTCGCACACACGGGAAGTGTTCTTCGTCACTTCTACGCGACCGTTCATACACTTCCATACAAACACTCACTTGAAATTTTTCTTCTTCCGTTGATGACGAGTCCTCAAGTATGATGATGATCTAAGCGCATCATATCAGTCATGTATCTGACTCTCATTATTTGCTCTCCCATGTTGCTCAGAATTTAGTGCGTGCATTGCTGCTGCATTAGCCACTTGTTTTGCTTATCTGAGGAGATAAGCAAATGATTGATATAATCAGAGGTTACTCAGAGTTCTCTGATGAAAAACTTGTTTCCATAAAGTAATGATTTAGTTCATCGAGTTCATGTGGAGAATGTTATTGCGTTAATGGAGTGAAAGAACAAGTTTCTAGGAAATGCTACAGATTTTGTTTTCGAACAAAGTTTCTAATGAGCTTTTTGTAATTCCAGGCTGAAGCTGAAGTTGCTGCTCTTAACCGTCGTATCCAACTGCTGGAGGAGGATTTGGAGCGTTCCGAGGAGCGTCTCAACACCGCTACTACCAAGTTGGCTCAGGCTTCACACGCTGCTGATGAATCTGAGCGGTAACGATCCACATAAATTATACCTCCCACTTAAACTGTATATCTTAGTTAGGTGTATCTCATCAATCAATTTATAGTTCTTAGCTATCACAGGCCGAATTCGATAGACTCAGGTTCTCAATGTATACCATATACTATGTGTGTATTCGTTCACCGTTCTTTTTAATTTCTTCCGAGTTCAAACTCATTTTTGTTAATGGCAAAACCGAATTTTCGACAAAAAATCTTGTTTTTGTGTAGTTCTCTCTTAATAATTACTCATGAAATATCACAAATTATAAGTGGATTGGGTATATAATGACAGAATAAGGAAAGCATTAGAGAACCGAACCAACCTGGAAGATGACCGCATTGCAATTTTAGAAGCACAGTTAGCCCAAGCTAAGTTAATTGCTGAGGAGGCGGACAAAAAATACGAAGAGGTAAAGTGAACATCATCATCAACCACACCCACCAAGTTCATCGCTTCTTCAACAACAATGATTATTCATGCCAACTTGTGTATCTTATGAAACATTTATTTTTGTAGCGTAATTTTTAATTTGAATCTCTTGCAACAATATATACGACAATCGCAACGAAGCGTGTAAGACAAATAAGTAAAATTGAGACAAGTCATTAGTTTGTGGGTAGGTAGAGGCCATAATGTTATATTATGCAGGGACCTTCGAGGTATTAAAGCTAAGGGTTGAAATAGAGCCTCATTGTTCAGCAGTAAATGATGATAAATGGGTCTGATGGTGTAGTATGCGAAAAGTACTGGAGAACCGAGCCATCTCAGATGAAGAGCGAATGGACGCTCTGGAGTCTCAGTTGAAGGAAGCGAGGTTCTTGGCTGAGGAAGCTGACCGAAAATACGATGAGGCAATTTAATTACTTCCTCCTTAGACACAGAGAGACAAAGCGTTTTTTATTAATCAATACATTAACACCTCGAGAGTGTGCATTTGTTTTCAAGTAACCCTTCTTAAGTGCCCCGTTTTTGCAAGTCTGCTCTTTTGACTTGCCCAAAACTCCTACACACCTTCCTTCATTTCGACATCTGAGATGAAAGAATATGATTTTTGGCTGTTTTTGCTCACTCCTTGTGACTAGAAAAGAGTTTTATAGAGTGTTTTGCAAGAAACCTGTGCCAAGAACGATTTTGAAAATGACGGAGAATGTCATTATAGAATTAGTCCATGTGATGCTAAATAGGATAGAAACTTAGCTTACTTTTCAGAAAAGATATGTGTGCATGGTTTGTCCTATAATTGAACTGACTGTACACAAAACTATCTGTTAACTTCCTGTGTTTGCATGTAGCTCAGTAAATCTTGACATGATGGTTGATAATATTGATAAGACCTTCTAGATAAGTTCTTCCTTTGAAGAGAATAACAACTTGACCTTTGCTGTTCTTGCTTATGTCTAAAAACTAGTTTACTTTATGACTAAGATGCTTTTTAGGACGTGTGAAACAAAACCTTTGATAACCTTTTAGGGGAAAGCATTATTAAGAGAGTGAAAGTTGCGATTGTTCTACGAGTGTCTGTTGTTGTGTGAGTTGTTTGTTGCATTTTAATTGACTCATTCCGCTGTGTTGTGCAATATTCAAAAATTTCGAGGACAGAGAAATAAGTTGGTATTTCGTTCTGAAGGTTGCCCGTAAGTTAGCCATGGTTGAGGCTGATTTGGAACGTGCTGAGGAACGTGCCGAAACCGGTGAATCGTGAGTATATTTTCAGTCTGCACCGATTTTGGATTACGCAAAAATGTTTTGGTTTCATTTTGTGTGATTAATAATTTTGCATTTTCAATGTGCCGATTAATTTCAAGCTTTCGTAGGATTACTGCATATCTACATAAACGTCACTTCTTCACGTGTACTTATTTGTGATAGGATTCTAGGAGAAAGTGTAATTAATTACTATTTTATTTTATTCTGTATGATAAACTACTGACTTGACTCATATTATTTCATTTTTATTAATTTCCCAAGCCCTTAAAAATGACAAGATAATGACTTCATAGTTGAGGAGTCTACGTTGGCCTTGATCATTGTTGTTGTTGAATTCATTTGGTTTTAATTTTAGTTGGTATTGAAGTGTGGACTAATTATGATATTTTTTTGTTTTTCTTTATAATTCTGTTTGACTAACTTAACATCGTGTGACGTGGTTTCCATTCGTTTGTGTGATCGTTTCGAATTCAACAAAAGGTCGCCAGAAAATTGGTCATGATGGAGCAAGACTTGGAGCGGGCCGAGGAACGAGCTGAACAAGGCGATTCGTACGTATTTAACACGGGAAATCAATCAACAAGCAGTCTTCGATTTGCAATTGCAATAATGCTTCAATCAATTTTGCTTGGCTTGTCATAGATTCTTTAAAATGTGGATTGGAATTTTAAAGTGCTTTTTTATCGCTTAATTTGGGAAATATTAAATCAGAATCCAACACTTGCTAATGTATCAATCTTTTTACTTTGAATTGCAGGAAGATCGTCGAACTTGAAGAAGAATTGAGAGTCGTAGGAAACAATCTGAAGTCTCTTGAAGTTTCTGAGGAGAAGGTACGGAAAATTTGGGATTCATATTTACGTTGAACAAATAATTATCTACAAAAGTTTCGTCAATTTTAAATTTTGAGAAGGGCCACCATCCAACAATACTTTTACTTTTAAAATAAAGTCGTCGAATATAAGTTTTCAGATATTTTTCAGGAAGAAGGGTACTAGAAACAGTATTATTGTTAACTATAATTAAATACACAAAATTACGCTTCATACTTAACTCCAGATTTAAGCATCTAGTAGATTAGTCGATTGCTCGATGATTTATTGTCTTCTGTGATTCTTAAAATGTGGATAATATTTCCAAAAGCAAGTTAACATAAGCGTTTAGCACAAAAAGGTATTCTAATGAGTATGATCAAGTTCGAACTAACTCATCTCATCTATTCTTACTCTAAGTCTATACATCTTTGTACATTCTCTTCAGTCGAAGAATGGGACTATTGATATTCAAGCTTATTTTTCTCCAAACTTTTAGTCTTTTTAATAGATAGATTTGTAAAGCAACTTGAAAACCAACTATAACTTAACGCAATGTAGAAAATTGCTCACAATTTTGTGTAATATTAATGTATTGTTATTCTTGTATTTTGACTTCTATCACCGGCTTTGTTTTTCAAACTGATGGGTACAAAAATAGGCTCGCCAACGAGAAGATGAATTCAAAGAGCAGATTAAGAACATGACTCTTAGATTGAAGACGGTAAAGTGTAGTATACTCACATAATACGCTTTATGTGTCTTTATACAAGACTCAAGACACGCTTTTCGCAGTTTTCAATGTGTGACCCTAAAAACCTTTAAACACAATACACATATAGAGTCTTTGACAAGGATTTTGTTTTTTACACCTCAAGACATAAACACTTTTATATTTTTTTATTAGTTTTGTACAAAATTATGAGATTTTTGTGATTGGAACGTTGAACATGAAAGTGTTAATCGAGTTGTGGAGTAATCTTAAGTACTTTGGTGTGAATTACTAACAATGTATGAAATCTTTATGTACATGTAATTATGGTGTATATATTTAGGTGAATTTTTGACCGGTTTATGATGTTTTTGTGACCCTTCTTCTTCATGGTATGTACGATTTATTAGGGAAATCATAGGCTATTAATAGAAAACTTGTTAGGCAGGGATTGCATAGACAAATAGGTGTTTTGGACAGATTTCAAAAGTGTAGGAAGAAAACATAAATGACGGAACACTCGAGACGCAAATGTAAGAAGCGAAACCGTCATGAATAATGTTAATATTGACCAAATAGGCCAACCAAAGGGAGGAAGAATACAAACAGCAGATCAAGATGCTATCGACCAGACTCAAGGAGGTACTTGAATCCTTCTCTGCCATAAGTATCTCTTCACACATAATCAAGCGAATAATCGCAACAATGCAAATAACTCACCAAGTCTTTGCGAGCAATTTGGACTATTTCTTTCACATTACGTCATTTGTACTGACAAACTGTTTTTACTGAAGCTTTGAGTTCAAGACTTTCGGACACTCGTCATATTTCTTGATGAAATCAACTTGCTCAAACATTCCGGCGAAATTAGACTCGGTTTGCTCTTACTTTTTGGTTTGGCTTTTAGTTACAAAGTGAGTAAGATTTGACCTCATATTAGAGCAAAGCAGAGTGAAATAAGTGAGCACAATTTAAGCAACATAGGCTTTGAGAGCATCAAGTAGATCAGTAGTTGGCTATGCACAGAGTCGCCGTCCTGCATTATTGCACTTATATGCAAAACGAAGCGTAGTGTTAAATGTAGCGTTGTGTAGAACATTCACAGTAGAAATACTAGAAATATCATTCCACGTATAAAATATGTGAAGATCTGTTCACATATCCCTGCACGTTCGTAATTGTGTGTAAGTGACCATCGTAAAACATGATGTACTAAAATAAGTGAGTAATTGATTAATAATGTGAAGTTGATGTGTGTTAGGTGTGCCCTCCTAAAAGTTTAATTTACCTGAAAATTAATGAAATGAAAAATTTGTGTGTTGTGTGTGTTTGATGGCTTAGTTTGGTGTGTTGTTTGTCTTTTTTCATGACCCTTAACACTGGTAAAGGCTTCACAAATGGAGGAGTCTTATTCCCACCAACTTCGGAGTCTTAATGAGTCTCTCAAAGAAGTAAGTCGCCCTTGATATCCATGCTGGAGAACGGAAGCAGCCATTATCACTTGGGAATCGGGAATCATTTTGCATTGCATTGCGCATTTTTATTATGCTTGACACTAGTGAACCGAATTGAAGTGTGACATTTTTGCATGAGACTGTGATATTTATGACTTTTTACTTGGTTTCATTACGTCCAACGATTACAAAGCAGCAACACAATTAAACATCTACAACCTTCATTTTGTAAACCAACTTCAATCAAAGACACATTCCCTGACCCTGACTGACTTTTATTTTTAACCTGGATTGCTTTCTATTGCTTGTGGGAAAGTATTTTTGCTTCTGCATTATCGGATTCCAAACTCAAAGGCACACATGATAATGTAAATGGCTAACTATGTGTAGGCTGAAGCCCGTGCCGAATTCGCTGAGAGGTCCGTGCAGAAATTGCAGAAGGAAGTCGACAGACTCGAAGGTAAATTGTCCTTTCTTATACGCTGTATTGATTTATTGATGATTGATTACGCAGTTATTCTTAAGTCTTCAGCAATTTTATTACGATTAAGATTATTACGGTATAGTGTAAAGTTTGATTGTGGTAATGGCAGATGATTTGATCGGCGAGAAGGAGAAGAGCAGGTTACTAACGGAGGAAATGGAAGCCACTTTACAGGATATCCAAAACATGTACTTACGAGAACTTTTAAAAAATTTTCAAGCGCAATATATTTCCTCTTCTATTTATCTATCTACTTTGTATGAATGGGTCGGGAAACGAAAAAGCAAAAGCAACAAACTATGCACATTCAGTTTAGCTTATCGGGCTTATCCTAAAGTCTGCACACTGCACTGATTCCAAAAATGCAATGATAAAAGATTCACTGGAATTTCTGGGAATGTAAATAATCTCTCTGAGCTTTTCTTGCAAGAAAAATAGGTGCTATGATGATGATCCTCATACGTAGTTAATTACGAAATAATCTGGTGATGGGCTTATCTAGAAAGAGTAAATTATCAAAGCGCTTCTGGTGTCTGGGAACACAGAAAGATACTTTTTAGCACGCTCGCACGCAAATCTGTACCACTGGCTTACATTTCCTCGCTTCACAAGCAACACGATAAATTGCTATACGATGTCTCCGGAGTTCACCGAAAAAAGAAAACTAAGTTCGTCTAAGTGATTTTAACAAAGTTAGATTATTTGCTTTTGCAAAAGAAAAATTACAAAACAATTTGCGACGGCCATGAAGGCACTTTCAACGAATTGTCAGGATATGAAGCAGCACGTCGGCCTCCCCCTTCCTTCACATAGTCCGTCTCCTTCCTTTTTCAGTTTCCTTCCTGTCTTTTCTTTCTTGCATAATATCGACAATGTCGTCCATTAGGTTTTCATTTTAGTCTCAATTCCTCCTTCTAATTTCCGTTGTTCTTTTGTAAAATTAAATTCATATTGGTTACTCAATATCGACAAGTTGATGGTTGCGAAAGAATCGAATTGCGAAAATTGCTGAGACAGCTTATCAAATGGTTTGGAAGTTGCCAGAACTAGAATAAGTCGTATAAAAATCGTATATTATGCATGAATGCATACTTGTCGTGGTGTAATATGGCTTTTAGTATCGTCATATTATGTTTCACGTCATTATGTCTGAGTTGCATTGTTGCTCACTGCTTACTTATCCTGTACAGACGAATTGGTCAACGAAAAGGAGAAGTACAAGGGCATCACCGACGAACTCGACGTCACTTTCTCCGAACTCACTGGCTATTAAACAACCCCTCAGTCGACGTCGTCACATTCTTCTTCTTACTCTTCATTTCTACTTCTGCTATTACTTCGCTATTTCTTTATTGTCGCATTCATTTATTCTTCTGTTCCTCCATTCATTTCTTGAAGTCGAGTCAATCAATCACCTCTACTTTCAACCCACACCGTCCAAGTACATGTTAGTTATGTCTATTACATTTGTTTAGATGTGCCGTGTTATTCGTATACTTTAGTCAAATTAGTAATTACTACATCAGATCGTGTTCTACCGTTTCTTAATTCGAACCATGCTTTCATGCAGTTAATTCTTATGGATCTTCAGTAATGCAGTATACTCATGCTTTGTTTGTCTCTAACTTTGGATATTGTCTATTTGTTTGTTCGCTGAATAACTGAAAGCTTTTGAAGTGTACCTACACATGTGTGAGAGTGACTTTCAGCCTGTATTAACAACACAATGCTTGTTTCAAGTTAAGCTCAGAAATTTACTGATGCAATTTTATCTTTTGTGATTTACAGATGAACTGGTTAATGAAAAAGAAAAATATAAGAACATTGCAGACGAGATGGATCAAACATTTGCTGAATTGGCCGGATATTAGATGTATAATTAGTAGCTGCAATTATTACGGTCATCACTGCTCCTCTCCATGCGCTATTCAATAATGATTAATTAATATTATTGTTACTAACTACACTAAGAATTTACACATGCTATTATATTATTATCATTGTTGTAATAATCATAATTGCGACGTATTTAATTGAAACGGTGTACCAGACCTGGTAGGACACGTAGAACTTTCATTTTTCAGTTTCAAAAATGCATGCCTATCAGCGTCTGTCTCTTTCTCTACTTATCTTTTCTTTCTATACTCTGACCATCTTTTGGCAAACCGAAAGTAGAATTGCAAGACACACGCGTACACACAAATCCCAATCTATTTTGAGACTTTTTCCAATCTGCTAATCTTTGCTCTCCTCTCTCTGTGTGTCTGTCTTTCTCTGAAAGATCGTTTCCTACTTTCTGTCTCACTCTTAACATCTTCTTCTAGCGACGGTTGTACTTTTCAAACATTCTAAAGATGTACACGCCTCTCTCTACGACCAAATAGTCTTTACACTCAACACCACAAACAACTATCTACTTACACGACTTCTCATTACGTGTGAAGACAACACACCAGCAGTATAATAATGACATCCAACTATCTTATTAAACTACCGGGTTTGCTTAAAAATAAAGGACAGTTTCGATTAATCCAATAAGCTTCCGTTTTAAACACCAAATCGAAACAGATAAGTCACGAACGTGTAGCCTGTTAAGCCATCTAAACCTACACGAGTATCTAAAAAAAGAAGTCTCTCTGTTATAAACGAATGATTTATTTAAAAATATTGGCTTGAAATTTGTTTAACCAAATTATATAATCTCAAGTCTGCCTCACCGAAAAAGATCAAGAAGTGTATGTAACATGGAGCACTAATAATAACGTTGTTACATAAAAGAAGAACCAATTTATTTGCTGTGCTATGGCTAATAACACCTTAATATTTACAATCTCGTTATTATTACAACTTATATTACTTATGTTACTTAAAATTCAATGTATGATGACGTGTAATTGTGTATAGAGAAGAAAGAATGCAAATATGAAACCAATGCTGGATTAATTACCTAAAACACACAACTCATGTACACACACACACACACATATTAATAATATGTAATTGAAGAACACCTTAAGTTGGTTTATAGTGTTATTAATGGGTCACATAAGACCTTTAAGTTATTCTCTGATCGAATAACTCTCTGAAAGAGCAGGTAGTTAGTTATTATCAGATCTAAATGGTAATAATATAATTATCTCAGGTAGAATTTAGACTTGAGCAATCAAAAACACTTTTGATGGATGATGATGATGATGCTAATAAGGAAAAATGATGATGATGATGCTCTGATAATAATATTATACTTGTTATTACATCCATTGAAAGTGTATTATATCCAACTACCAACGAAAACTGTGTACTCGGAGTGTTGCGTTGTTAAATAAGTTAAAAGTGACCAGTAATAATAATAATACAAAGTTAACAGAAACATTAAAACTCATTCTGTTTGTCAAACACCACCAAGTCACTTTTTACTCCTCTGCACTCAATTAAAGATTAAGTGTAGCCGTGTACATTTTCCATCCACTCTTGTACATACATTGAAACATAAATATTCAACACGGTGCTGAAAAAACAACAATTTAAGAATATAAAATGCTCTTCTTGCTCTTTTGTCTCCACCAGAAGATAATTATTATTACTTATCATAATACTTACGACCTACCACCAACCACTTTCTCTCTCTCTCTGTCTCTGGAACTGTAATATATAACTATCTACTTGCTCTTCAAGATTGTCCATTTAATAATTATGATTACCAACTATAATTTATTAATGGTGAGTGTGCCTTCTGCCTTAGCTTTTTCAAAAGACTTTTAAAAGCTTTTGAAACTAAAGTGTTTAACACTTACTTATATAACTGCTAGAAAACATGGTGAATGAACTGCTAGAAATACTGTGAAGATAAAAACTTGCTTGCCTTCTAGAAATGTAAAAACAGTTTTACGTTTTTCAAGTAAGAGGATAGTATAATGTACTAATTCTTAATTACACATGAACGCAAGTGGGTGATTGTTTGTATTTGTCTATATCAATCATTTCACACACACCATTTGAATCCAGTCATTCAATTTCAAATTAATTCCAGCATTTGTTTTAAAATATCAAGAATCATTTTACAATATAACAATACTATGAATTATGAATATTAACATCGAAAAAGAAATTACTACATCATCATACACTTGAATGAACCTTCGAAGAGGCAGCGAATCTCTGTGAAATTAATTACAATGATAACTGAATGGTTGAGACGAAAATCTTGTGTAAAAGTTTATCGTATTCTCTCAAAAAATGGCTGAGGATTGTGTGAAGAGATATACAAAACTTTGAAATGAGACGAAGTCCATCAAACTCAAACAGCATAAAAAACTGATTTACTATTCATAATTCATTATTATTGTTTATTACACGAAACAACCGGCTGAGCTCTGATAAACTTAATAATAAGAATTATTTATGATGATGATGATGGTTATCCACAAAACATCTTCTTGTCAATAATTATAATAAAGTGGTGTTGTTAAATGATGATTGATATGATAAAAAACTATATGATTGCCTTCTTCTGTCTCTTTAATTGCTCATTATTACTTTAATTACTTTCGCTCGGTGTTGTTCATTACGAGAAAAGCTTTCTTTTGTATAAGACCAGGAAATATTGTGTAAAAATGGTATGATTGTAGCTTTCTAGACAAAAATCAAACGATTAAATTTGTAGGTGATCGTGTAAATCGCAACCATATACACGCATGATGATTCCTCTTATGTAGACAATTGCTCACTCATGTTGTTATCTTTATCGTTGTCGTACACTATTGTTCGATTTTAAACTGCCTAATACACTATTGTTTCACATTATTCCACACGACTCTGTGCAGCATATCTTTAATGCCTTTATCATGCAACTTGCAACGCATCGTGTGACAACCATACTCACTCATACATGCCTCATCAATATTCTAACGCAACGCAAGAAGTAGTTAATCTAGAAACATCTGACTTTGTAGCAGTGTAATTACATTATTACATTTATTAAATTGAGAAAAGTTTCGAAGAAATAGTTCAATATAGTTCATATGCAAAAGAAGAAAAACTTCATTTTAGATGCTGCAGTTTATTCTAAAATTTCGAAATGTTTTAGTCGAATTAAACTCACACTTGTTCAGTAATATTAATTACACTTAGTTGACGTTGTCATATAATATTGCTCAGTTGTGGACGCCGGGGGACGGTCATGTTCATAAGAATGGCTTAGTGTTTCACACCACAAGTCTTGTCAGCTGCAGGGTCGATTCTCTTAAGGCCGAGAGTCCAGGTGAGGTCATAGTAGGGCTCAACACAGCAGTCGTATTTCTTTTCATTCTTCACAGCGGAGTTCTGGGTGATTTCGTACGTTGGGGAACCAGCGAAGTCGCTAATATCAAATCTCGTCTCCTGTGAACAAAACATAATTTGCAATTTGCAATATTGTATGTATGGGCTCATTAAACAATAGTATTTGCTAATGGAAGGGTACATTGTTGTAGAAGTCCAGTCCCATTGTGAATCCGTCAAAAGTCCAGGATCCAAATTTCAAAGTGCAGACTTGTTCTCCATACGGGTGCTTGTCTAAGGTAAGGTTGCAGAATGAGGTGAGATGGCAAGGGGGGACCCACAGGACTTCTCCATTGGAGTAGATAAGAACATTGGAATCCCAGCATGCTTCGCGATGATCTTGATCTTTACTGTGATTTTTTAAGTACGAGGAATTAAGGTCTTATTCAAACATCAACTTGTAGTCTTGTAATACCTGTTGTATAAAGTGACGTCTGGCAACCAAACTTTGGATGGAGGAACCCTGAGGACTTTAACTCCAACCTCTTCTTCATTCCATGACAAACGACGATCAGTCCAAACGATTCTCAGCCACACTGCGGCGTTCAGAGCGTTCTTCTCTTGATCCTGTGCATGACATTAAATAC